>NW_020870526.1:572657-574284 GCF_003789085.1 Penaeus vannamei | reverse complement strand
TTGTGGGGACTGCGAAGGGTGGCAGAGGGGCTACGGGAGGGAGAAGCAGGGGTTCTGTAGGGGATGGAAGGGGGGAGGGGGAAAGGGGGCAGGGAGGGAGAAGCAGGGGTTTGTAGGGGATGGAAGGGGGAGGGGAAAGGGGGGCAGGGAGGGAGAAGCAGGGGTTTGTAGGGGATGGAAGGGGCAGGGGCAGGGGCTAGAGAAGGGAGAAGCAGGGGTTTGTAGGGGATATGGAAGGGGGAGGGGAAAGGGGGGCAGGGAGGGAGAAGCAGGGTTTGTAGGGGATGGAAGGGGGGAGGGGAAAGGGGGGCAGGGAGGGAGAAGCAGGGGTTTGTAGGGGATGGAAGGGGGGGGCAGGGGGCCTAGAGAGGGAGAAGCAGGGGTTTGTAGGGGATGGAAGGGGGGAGGGGAAAGGGGGGCAGGGAGGGAGAAGCAGGGGTTTGTAGGGGATGGAAGGGGGGAGGGGAAAGGGGGGCAGGGAGGGAGAGCAGGGGTTTTGTAGGGGATGGAAGGGGGGAGGGGGCAGGGGGGAGGGAGGGAGAAGCAGGGTTTGTAGGGGATGGAAGGGGGGAGGGGAAAGGGGGGCAGGGAGGGAGAAAGCAGGGGTTTGTAGGGGATTGGAAAGGGGGAGGGGAAAGGGAGGGGCGGGGGCCGAAAGGATGGTGACGGGGAGTTGAATGAAAACAGGGAGAGGTAACGCGAGAGAAAGGAGACGAGGAAAGGGGAATGGGAGATGCTAATACCGAGAATGAGAAAGAAACTACCGAGAACTACCGAGAAACTGCTTATTGAAATGAAGTTGTTGATGTCAAAAGAATATCGTAATAATTGAGGGAAATTTTGTTATTTTCTTCTAGTAAGTATAACAACACTGAGTAAATTGTCTTTAAAAAAATATGTATCTGATATCTCGCGGTGCAGTCTTACTAAGTAAACGAACAGACAGACAAATGGATAGGCACAGACAGACAGACAGACAGACCGATAAACAAAAAGACTAAGAATGAGAGAGTAAAAGAGTCAGACAGAGAGAAATGATTATTGATGCACAAAATACCCATGTCCAATAATATAAAAAGAAAACAATAAAATCTAAGATACACTTCCATATTTTCTGTCCAGTCAAGCTAAATAATAAACCCATTAATTCACAGATCCGCCATAGGATATAAACACGAATTTGAATACAGACACAAAGCTTAATTACTGGAGTGTATATTAATTTAGTAATACCATAAAGCCCAACACTTTAAGAGTCATTAGATAATATCGGGGATATTTATCAGGAAATTATACTCGAGATTACAAAAACTGTCTCATATTTCCTTGATAATCTCAGCATTGTAAGGATATGTCATCTTGTTAAAGAAACCGCTTTGTATCATGAGTAATGTATACAAATTATTTTTTCCTTCTCTCTCCCTTTTCCTTTCTCTATTTTTCATTTCTTTCGAAGTGAAGTGAGAGAGAGAGAGAGAGAAGGGTGGATGGGTAGAGAGAGAAAATAATAGGGAGAGAAGGGGTATCAAAGAGAAGGAAAAAGGAAGGGGGAAAAAGTCTTATTGAAACGATACACATGAACACAAAATACAGTTAGAGACGAGTAGAAGCAGCAATGACGTCACGT
>NW_020870526.1:565157-567657 GCF_003789085.1 Penaeus vannamei | reverse complement strand
CTTGGCAGTCAGTGGCAGGTGATTTTTTCTTTTTTGTTCTATTTTGTCTAATTTTCTTCTTTATCTTTCCAGAGAAAGCGCCTGGTTGCTGTCTGCTGCCTGTGCCGGGTAACCGGGTTTTTTTTCTTTTAGCCTTATCTTTTCTTGCTGGCCCGCGTCGATTCCCGCGCTGTTGCGATTTTGTAACCCCGGCCATTTTCTTTTGCACAACAGGGAGCAATTACGAAAACATATATAACCATCTGCCTAACCAACAAATAAGAATAAATTTCCAAATTGTTATGCAGTGAAGTGATCATTCCTTAATAATTTCGAAATCTTGGGAATGAATACGACCACTTCCTTTTTTGTATTTATTCTTAAATTTCTCCACAAAGCAGCCAGCACTGCCTCAAAAGAACATTGACCGCTGTGTTCGTGTTTTTTTTCCACTCACAGATTGACCCAAGTGTCCGAAATTTGCTTCATAAACCACGACGTCTTTGTTGTTTATAGCCCTTGTCATTCAGTCAGTCAATGTTTTTTTACGTTTATACTCGGCAATATTTTTATCCGTATTATTTTTGTTATATTCTTTTGACTTTAACCGGATGTGCCTTGCTTTATAGGTTCTACCTTTTTTTTTATTTAGCCCAGTTACTTTTATTTTTAATTTTTTTATTTAAATTTTTTCTTGTTCTTTTTAACTAACTAGGATTGCTTATAGGTCTCTTACTTTATTGCCATACTTCTATTTAATTTAGTTTTCTTTTTGGACTAAGGATTGCTATAGGGTCTTACTTTTAAACCAAAACTTCTTTTTTTTTTTTTTTTTTTTTTTTTTTTTTTGACTAAGGATTGCTATTAGCGTCTACTCTTTATACCATACTTTTAATTATTTTTATATTTAATAATTTTTTTTATTTGATGGACTAAGGAATATGCTATAGGTCCTACTATAACCATTACTTTATTTATTTTATTTTTTTTTACTAAGGATGCTATAGCACGTCCTATTTCTATTCTGGCCCAATACTTTCTCTATTTAATTTTGTTTTCTTTGACTTAAGACTGCTATAGGTGCCCGTCATACTTTCATTACCATTATAATTATTATATATATTTTTTTTTTTTTTTTTTTTTTTTTTTTACTAAAGGATGCCTACTAGGTGTACTTTATACATGGCTTTTATTTATTTTTTATTATTATTATTTTTTTTTATTTTTTTTTTTTTTTGAACTAAGGATTGACTAGCTTAGGTGTCTACTTATTCCATACTTTTTATTTTTTTGTTTTTTTTTTCTTTGACTAAACTAGATGTGCCGTATAGAGGTCTACTTTCCCACTGTACCATTACTTTTTTTTTTTTTTTTTTTGTGTACATCTAACTGGATGCTATTAGGTTCTACTTTATATGCATTTACTTTTTATTTATTATTTTTTCTTTGCACTGACTAAGGATGCTATAGCGTTCTACTTTATGCCATACTTCTATTAAATTTAGTTTCTTTTTTTGACTTTAAGGTATGCTACTAGGTTTTCTATCTATACTCATACTTTTATTTTTTTTTCTTTTTCTTTTGACTGGAAAGGACGCTGCTTTTCTATAGTGTCTTCTATTTTACCTAAGCCATTACTTTTATTTTTTTTTCTTCTTGACTAAGGATGTAACTTCCTATACCTATACTTGTATTTTATTTTTTTCTATTCTTCCTTGACTAAGTTTTGCCTATAGGTCTTACTTTATTACCATACTTTTATTTTTTTTTCTTTTGACTAAGGATGCTATAGGTCTACTTCATACCATACTTTTTTTTTTTTTTGACTAAGGATGCTATAGGTCTACTTTATGCCATACTTTTATTTTTTATTTATTTATTTATTTTTTATTTATTTATTTTTTTTTTGACTAAGGATTCTATAGGTCTACTTTATACCATACTTTTATTTTTTTCTTTTGACTAAGGACGTTATAGGTCTACTTTATATCATACTTTTTTTTTTTTTTTTTTTTTTTTTTTTTTCACCAAGATGCTATTCTTTATGTCACAACTTTTATAACATAGGATTATTCGCTTATCATATCTGCTTATCAGACGTTTCATATCATCTACCTACTTAGCGTACATTTTATTTTTATTTTATTCTTTTTATTTTATGCACATTTTTATTATTTTTCTTTATTCAACATCCATGAAATAAAGACGTTTTGGCCTATTACGCGCCACAAATTCCCGTGTGATTTTATCTATTATTGTGATTTTATTTATTTATCATTCACTTTCGCTCTCCCTCACGGATTCACTCACTCTCTCACCCACTGGCGCTTACCCACACCTATCACCTACTCATGCGACTCACACACTCATTTCCGCGCTATGGCACTCATTATGACGACTCTTATCGCTACAGAAACGCATCCGTCGCCATGGCAACCAGCGCCGCTTCCCCTTCCTATCACTCCTATTCTCTGCCCTCAGGATCTGCAGTCACGGAAAGGGTCATCGCTTGGGATCATGT
>NW_020870526.1:557657-560157 GCF_003789085.1 Penaeus vannamei | reverse complement strand
TAATATTTTGTCTGTTTTTTTTTCTCTGCTGCCAAATGTTTTTTTTTTTTTTTTTTTTTTTTTTCGAAGGGTCAGCATTTGTTGAGGAAATCGCCAATATTGCCCCTCGAGCCGGTTTTCGCTGTGCCTCGGTATCAGAACGGCCTCCGCGCGGAAAAGCTTTCTTAGTTTTGCTTTTAAGTCCGTTGTCATGGCGTCTGATTCTATTTTGGGGAGAAAAAAAAACAAAAAACAGATGGGCTTTATTTCGATGACTATTTTTGGGAGAAAAATAACAAAACAAAACAAAAAACAGATGGGCTTTATTTTATGATATTTTTGGGAAAAAATAACAAAAAAAACAAAAAAAAGCAATGGGCTTTATTCGAATGACTATTTTTGGGAGAAAAATAACAAAACAAAACAAAAAAACAGATGGGCTTTATTTTGATGACTATTTTTGGGAGAAAAATAACAAAAAAAAACAAAAAAAAGCAGATGGGCTTTATTCGATGATATTTTGGGAGAAAAAAAACCACAACATGGAATTTTGAGATGACTATTTTTGGGGAGAAAAAAAAACAAAACAAAACAAAAAACACGTGGGCTTTATTTTGATGACGTTGCAAAAATTACTGATGCTTTGTTGAATATGGTTGATCATTTCGGACTCTTCAATTTTTCAAAAAGAATGGAAAATAATGGTTTTAGTGGTTATATTGTCACTGAACACACACACACACACACTCACAACACGCACACACACTCAAACCAGCGCACACACACACACCGCACACACACACGCACGACACACACACACACACACACACACACACACGACACACACAATCATACACACACACACACACAGCACACAACACACACACACACACACACACACACACCACACGCAACACACACACACACACACACACACACACATCACACACACACACACACACACACACACACACACACACACAACACACACACACACACACACACACACACAACACACACACACCACACACACACACACACACCACACACACACACACACACACACACACACACACACACACACACACACAGCACACACACACACACACACACACACACACACACACACCCACACACACACACACATATATTATATACTATATATATATATATATATATATATATATATATATATATATATAATATATATATATATATATATATATATATATATATATATATACTATATATATATGCAAGCAGGTTGGAGAAAAAAAAAATTGGGAAATAGACAAACCCCAATTTCCTCCTCTCTCCCCTCCTCCCTCCCCCCTCTCCCCCCTCCCCCTCCCCCCTCTCCTCCCCCCTCCTCCTCCCTCCTCTCCTCCTCCTCCTCCTCCTCCGCCTCCCTCCTCCTCCCCCCCTCCTCCTCAACTCCTCCCCCTCCTCCTCCCCTCCCTCTCCTCCTCTCCTCATCCTCCGTCCTCCCTTCCTCCTCCCTCCCCCCTCCCCCTCCTCTTCCCCTCTCCCTCCTCCTCCCTCCTCTCTCCTCCTATAGAGAGAAAGAAAAGAGAGAGAGAGAAGAGAGAGAGAGAGAGAGAGAAGAGAGGAGAGAGAGAGAGAGGAGAGAGAGAGAGAGAGAGAAGAGAGAGGAAGAGAGGGAGGGAGTAAGGAGAAGGGAGGGAAAAGATATATATATATTATATAATATTATAATATATATATATTATATATTATGTATGTATATTATATAATATATATATTATTATATAAATATTATAATATAATATAGAGAGAGAGAGAGAGAGAGAGGAGAGAGAGAGAGAGAGAGAGAGAGAGAGAGAGAGACGAGAGAGAGACAGACAGAACAGACAGACAGGAAGATAGAAAAAAAAGAGAGAGAGAAAGACAGACAGAGATGAAGAAAAAAAGAGAGACAGAGAGAAAAAAAAAGACAGAGAGAGAAACGACAGACAGAGATAGAGAAAAAAGACAAGAGAGAGAGATAGAGAAAAGAGACAGAGAGAGAGAGAAAGAAAGAGAAATTACCTATGTATATACGTTCGCCCACTCGCCTGTGTATATAACCTTTAAGAGGAAAAAAAGAAAAATATTAATTTAGTCGAAAGTTTGTGTATATACTTTAAAAAAAGATTTCAACATCTTGTAGAATATTGAAGAGAGAAATAACCTGCAGGGTAATTACTCTCTCTATCGACTTATTTACTCTCCTCCTCGACTTTTATCCTCCGACTTATTTACTCTCCTATCGACTATACTTATTTACTCTCTCTACGACTTATTTACTCTCTCATCGACTTATTTACTCTCTCTATCGACTTATTTACTCTCTCTATCGACTTATTTCCTCTCTATCGACTCTCTCTATCGACTTATTTACTCTCTCTATCGACTCTCTCTCTATCGACTTATTTTCCTCTCTTATCGACTTATTTACTCTCATTTACTCTTCATCTCTCTGTCTTCTATCGACTTATTTACTCTCTCTTTATTTACTCTC
>NW_020870526.1:537657-550157 GCF_003789085.1 Penaeus vannamei | reverse complement strand
AAGTGATATCATATGTCAAAAGAAAAAGAAAGAAAAAAAATCAGACATGCTAACCACAACTACCTAACTAGCTAGTTCAACAATAATAATTTCGTACTGATAGATTACTTTGATATCCGTCAACCCCTGAAAGGCTATAAAGAGGCTAAATGAATCAAAGTGTATGCAAGTTGATCTCATACCACCTGTGGTTAGAAAAATAGATTTAGAATACTATTACTCTCGCCACACCTGGGTTTCAGCTTCCACCAGGCGGTTGCTCAAACCAGAGGGAGAGAGAGAATGATATTGTATTTGTCTTCATCACGTCCACACGGACACTCAGCCTACACTATCTCCCTTTTCGCATTTACACACTCACAAACCCAACCCTCAGCGCACACTCTCTGTATCTCCCCCCCCCTCCTCCTATACAACATCACCGCCCACATACACAACACACACTGTTCCCGAACCTTTTAATCGGGTGGTGGCAGCGTGCCGTAGGCCTGCAACCCTACATCTGTTCACTGCAGACGAATCCTTCCTTGTATAAAAATATACATACAATTATTGGAACGAAATGCACGATTGACAAGAATAACATATATTTACATATAAAGATATACATATCTGTGATACATCTATCTATCTAACTATATATATATATATATATATATATATATATATATATATATAATATATATATATATGTATATACATATATATATGTATATATATCTGTATGTATATATATATTATTTGCATATAGATATGCATATGCATCGCATACACAAAAAAAACACCACACACACAAAACACCAGAAAAAAACACACACACACACACACATATATATTATTATATATATATATATATAATATATATATATATATATATATATATTATATATATATATATATTTATATATGTATATATATATTTGTTACGATTAAAGCCTTACTCAGCTAAATCAGAATTTTTTTGTTCTTCTCTTTCTCTGATGAGACTTATTACTAAGTTGTCTAGGGTATTAGTTTAAAACTGTACGAGCAAGATTAATTGTAATTTCAAAACTTAAAACTGTGCTTTAAATTCTATGTTATTATTTCTTTCTTTATGTTTCAACACAGATCATCAAAGTACCTTCATTATTCTCTGAATGTCTGAAGAATTACAATTGGTTCTCATTCTTCATTTACTTTTCATTACTCAAAAGATTTCTTTAAGTTTCTATTAGAGCACAGAAATTTCAACTTATTTATTCAACAAAATATTAATTAAATAATTCATGCATGATGCAGTGATATTGTATCATTCACAAAAATCATGTCATTAAGTATTTCATTCAATTCAATTTGCAGTAAGGTTGTGGAACATATAAAACACTAAATAGTTATTCAGATATATTATAAAAAAAAAAAAAAAAAAAAACAGAAAATACACAAACTCTGGCAAAGGCCAACAAAAATTTGTAATAATTAATATTCATGTTATGATATTCACTGAGCTAAACAGAAACTATGCCATGCCATTAAGCGGATGCCTTAGATTATAATTGTGAGAAAAATACAAGGAATCATCACACAACACACACACACACACACACACACACACACACACACACACACACACACACACACACATATATATATATATATATCGCATTGTTCTGGGGCGACTTCAATGCGGTATCTGGCTGTGATCGAGCTGGCTATGAGATGTCTGTCGTCCCCATGGTTCAGGAGCTGATGCCGGTAGCGAGAATAGCCTCCTTTTCGGGACTTTGCTAGGTCCCAGAAATTGAGGATATCTGGCTCCTGGTACCAGCGCCCAGACCCACATCGCTGGACATGGTACAGTGATGCGGGTAACGCAGCCAAGGAGATCGACCACATACTTGTTAGCACTCGTTGGAGGATCCTTCAGAATTGCAGGGTGTACAGGAGTGCTGAGTTCTGTGGTACTGACCATAGATTGGTTGTGGCTACCCTCCGGGTCCACTTCAAAACCCCCCCAGCGGTCAAATGATCACCCTAGGGGTGTTTCATTTGGACAGCCTGAGGGAGGGGGAGTGTGCCCGCGGGTTTGCTGAGGCAATCTCCGATCGTTTCGCAGTGCTTGGCAGTCTGACAGACCCTGTTCTTCTGTGGGATACCTTTAAGCGTGAAACGCTTGATGCAGCCCAAGATACGATTGGTGTACGCCTGAGAGCAGTACAGAATTCCATCTCGCGGGAGACACTGGAAGCCACAGATGCATGTCGTGCGGCTCGTCTGACAGGGGATCGGAATTGCACCGTTCTCTTGTGCGCAGAACTCGGTCCCTGTTAAGAAGGGACAAGGAAAGTTTATTAGGAGTCTTGCAGAGGAGGTAGAAGGCCATTTCTTAGTAAATGACCTTCGTCCTGCATACCAAGCCCTGAGAAAGCTGAACTCCAAGCCCTCTTCACAGGTGACAGGCAGTTCGCTCAGTAAGTGGTCAGATCGTTTTCAGATCCTGTTGCGGTGCGGGGACGTTGGCTGAGTATTTTGAGCAGCTGTACCAGGTGGACCCCACCAACAGTTAACTTGGATGCGGGTAGTGTCGAGATCCCGCTGCCGATCCACCCATCAGTGAGGACCCTCCCTCCCTAACTGAAGTAGGGGGCGATTTCCAAGCTGAAGAGTGGTAAAGCAGCTGGTATCTGCGGCATACCAGCTGAACTGTTAAAGGCTGGTGGTGAACCTATGGCACGGGGGTTACATGCTGTCCTGGCTGCCATCTGGCAGTCCGGTTCCGTTCCTCCTGACCTGTTGAGGGGTGTGGTCATCCTCTCTGGAAGGGGAAGGGGGACCGTTGGGACTGCAGCAATCACCGAGGTATCACACTGCTCAGTGTACCAGGCAAGGTTCTCGCCCACATCCTTCTGAGACGTATCAGAGACCATCTACTGAGGCACCAGAGACTGGAGCAATCCGGATTCACTCCTGGTAAGTCCACAAAGACCGTATCCCTTGCGCTTCGAGTCATTGTAGAGCGCCGTCGTGAGTTCGGGCGTGGGCTGCTCCAGCCTACATCGACTCAAGAAGGCGTTCGATACGGTGCATCGGGAGTCACTTTGGGAGATCCTGAGGCTGAGAGGAATACCAACAAGGATTATTGGACTAATAGGCAAGCCTGTATACTGGTACTGAAAGTGCTGTAAAGTGTGGTGGGGGCCTGTCGAGCTTCTTTCCTGTTAGTTCAGGAGTGAGGCAAGGCTGTGTCCTTGCACCAACTCTTTTCAACACTTGCATGGACTGGATACTGGGCAGAGCTACTGTTCAAAGTCATTGTGGGGCAACGCTGGGCAATATCAAGATTACAGACCTTGACTTTGCTGATGACGTTGCCATTCTATCTGAGTCTTTGGAAACCCTAAGTAGCGGCTCTTGATGCACTTTAGCAATGAACGAAGCCCCTGGGTCTAGAAGGTCTCCTGGCCCAAGACCAAGGTCCAGGAATTTGGGGACTTGTTAGGAGAACCTGTTCACAGTCGGTACGTGCTTGCGGCGAGGACATTGAAGTCACAGAGAGCTTTACATACCTTGGTAGTGTAGTTCATAACTCTGGGCTGTCAGACCATGAAGTCAGCAGACGGATTGGCCTGGCAGCAGGGGTCAGAACCTCTCAACAAGAGTATTTGGAGATGTCGGTACCTGTGCAGAAGGACCAAGCTACGGGTTTTCAAGGCCCTGATAATGCCAGTTTTGCTATACGGTACGAAACCTGGACATTGTCCTGTGCCTTGGAGGCCTCGTCTTGAAGCCTTTTGCAATAGGTCCTTGCGCCAGATCATGGGGTACTGTTGGCGGGACCATGTGTCCAACCAACGGTTGCACCGTGAGACCGGCACAAGCCCTGTTATCTGCACCAATCCGTGATCGCCAACTCAGGCTATATGGCCACCTGGCTCGCTTCCTCAGGATGATCCTGCCCATCAGGTTCGTCTCTATTCGAGACAACCCTGGGTGGAGGAGGCCTTTGGGACGACCGAGGAAGTCATGGCTTGTGGCAGATCGACCAAACCTGCCGTGAAAACTAGAGATGGGGCCGAGTCCCTGCCTGGCGCCTAGCCATGAGGTATCCTCGTAGGTGGACAGCGAAGGGTGGATGCGGCTATGCGCCCCGTCGGCGTCAGCCCCCATGATGATGATGATGATGATATGATATATATAATATATTATATATTTATATATATAATATAATATATATATATATATATATAAATAATATCAGTATATACATATATACATATATATATATAGTATATACATATATATAATATATATATATATATATATATAATATATATATATATATATATATATATATATATATATATATATACACACTATATTTATATATTTCATCTCCCTCTCTTCTCTCTTCTCTCTCTCTATATGTATATATATATATATATATATATATATATAAATATATATAATATATATATATATATATATATATATACAAATATATACTGTATATATATATACAATATAAATGTATATATATAAATATATATTTATCTATGTATCCATCTATCTATATATACATTATATATATAGTATATATATATATATGTATATATATATATATATAATGTATATATAGTCACAATGTACACAAACACACACACACAGCCCAGTTTAAACTTTTCCGGGCTAGCTTTAGGTTAGGTTAGATTGCTTGAATTCAAAATGAGAAATAAAGGGCTTGATTTTTCTATGAAGTAAGTCTTTAAAATGATTTGAATTATTTATATCCAACTGTGCAAGATTTTTTTTTTTTTTTTTTTTTGTTCCTTTGAAGAAAGATTTTAAGAAAATTTAAAGAAAGGAGGGAGAATTGGCGAAAGACAGACAGAGATAGATAGATAGATAGATAGAGGATAGATAGATGAGAGAGAGAGAGAGATACAGAGAGAGAGAGAGAGAGAGGGAGAGAGAGAAGAGAGAGAGAGAGAGAGAGAGAGGGAGAGAGAGAGAGAGAGAGAGAGAGAGAGAGAGAGAGAGAGAGAGAGGAGGATGAGAGAGAGAGAGAGAGAGAGAGAGAGAGGAGAGAGAGAGAGGAGAGAGAGAGAGAGAGAGAGAGAGAGAGAGAGAGAGAGAGCGAGAGAGAGAGAGATAAGAAGACAGAGAAGCAGTCAGAGACACAACAGGCAGGCAGACAGAGACCAAGAGACAGACAGAGAGACAGGCACACAGGCAGACAGATAAGAAGACGCAGAGACACAGACAGGCAGACAATCAGACAGACAGACACGGAGACGACAGGCAACAATCAGACAGAAAGACGCAGGAAAGAGAAACAGGCAGGACAATCAGACAGACACAGAGAGACAATTCAGGCAACAGACGCAGACGCAGAGAATAAACAGGCAGACAAATCAGACAGACAACACGCAGAAGGACAATCAGACAGACAGGAGGCAGAGAAATCAACAGGCAGACAATCAGACAAGACGACAGAGAGACAATCAGACAACGCGAGAACGCAGACAATCCAGACAGACATCAGGACAGACGCAGAGAGACAGGCAGAGAAGATAAACAGGCAGACAATCAGACAGAACAGAGAGACAATCAGACAGACACAGAGAGACAATCAGGCAGACAGACAGCAGAGACAGGCAATCAGACAGACAGAGAGACAATCAGGGAGAGACAATCAGACAGACAGACGCAGAGAAATAAACAGGCAACAACAGACATCAGGGAACAGAGCAGACAATCAGACAGACGCAGAGAAACAGTCTGGCAGAGAGACAATCAGACAGACGCAGAGAGGCAATCAGACAGAGAGACATCATCATCATCATCAAGGGGGCTGACGCCGACGGGCGCATAGCCGCATCCACCCTTCGCTTCCACCTACGAGGATCCCTCATGGCTAGACGCCAGGCAGGGACTCGCCCATCTCTAGTTCTTCACGGCAGGTTGGTCGATCTGCCCAAGCCATGACTTCCTCGGTCGTCCCACAGGCCTCCTCCACCCAGGGTTGTCTCGACCAGAGACGACCTGATGGGCAGGATCATCCTGAGGAAAGCGAGCTAGGTGGCCGTATAGCCTGAGTTGGCGATCACGGATTGTGCAGTAACAGGTTGTGCCAGTCTCACGGTGCAACCTTTGGTTGGACACATGGTCCCGCCAACAGTACCCCATGATCTGGCGCAAGGACCTATTACAAAAGGCTTCAAGACGAGCCTCCAAGGCACAGACAATGTCCAGGTTTCGCTAACGTATAGCAAAACTGGCATTATCAGGGCCTTGAAACCCGTCGCTTGGTCCTTCTGCACAGGTACCGACATCTCCAAATACTCTTGTTGAGAGAATTCATGACCCCCTGCTGCCAGGCCAATCCGTCTGCTGACTTCATGGTCTGACAGCCCAGAGTTATGAACTACTCTACCAAAGTATGTAAAGCTCTCTGTGACTTCAATGTCCTCGCCGCAAGCACGTACCGACTGAACAGGTGCACAGAGACAGACGCAGAGAAATAAACAGGCAGACAATCAGACAGACACAGAGAGACAATCAGACAGACAGAGAGACAATCAGACAGACAGACAATCAGACAGACGTAGAGAGACAATCAGACAGACAGACGCAGAGAAACAGACAGGCAAACTTCAGACAGACGTAGAGAGACAGGCAGAGACCGCGAGAGCAGAGCGGCCCAGCGGTCTTCGCGCCAGTCGCCCTTCGACCTCCGACGAGAGAGGACACGTTCGTCTCGGTCACCATGGTCGGCGTGCATTCTGTTCCGCTCAAAGTCCTCTTGGCGGCCGCTTTTATGCTGGTGTTTTGTGATGGGTAATTTTTTGAGTGTGTTGGGAGTGGGGAGTAGTTGGTGATTTTTTGTGTCGGTTTGTGTTTTTTGTTTGTTAACCTCTGACGAATGAGGTAGGCCTATGTTCACCTCGATGGGGTTGGGTTAGGTTAAATTGTCTTAATAGAAGATAAATAATAAGAATTATGGTTCCTCCTGTGGAAAGGATTTGAAAGATTTATATCCAACAGTGCAAGATTGTTTTTTTCCGTTGAAGAAAGACTTCAGTTGCAACATTTTCAAGAAATTCAGTAACGTTTTTTTTTTTTTTTTTTTTTTTTTCATTTGATTTATCTTTTAGCGGCCGCTTTGATGGTTTAATTGTCTCAATAAAAGCCTCTTCTTTGAAAGGATTTGAAAGATTTAAATCCAACAGTGCAAGATTTTTTTTTTTTTTTCGTTCCGTTGAAAAAAAAAAGATTTTAGTTGCAAAATTTCAAGAAATTCGGTAACGGTTTTTTTTTTCATTATTTCATTTATCTTTATTTATCTTTATTGTGTTATTTTTCTCTCAGCTTAGTTCATGTTTCACTTTCTTTATGTTTTATGCTTATTGTTATTCCTTTTTTAGATTTCTTTGTTGAAAATATTTCTTCGGAAATCATTTTTCTTTGCGAAAACGATGACTAGAAGTATTAGCAATAAGGATAGACTTACTTTAATATATAGTAGGTTAGTTTTTTTCATGATAAAGGTGACTGAAAAGAATATGGTTTCGAATAATGTCATAAGCACACACACACCACACACACACGCACACGCACACACACACGCACACACACACACACACAACATGTACACACACACACACACAACACACACAAACGTACACAGACGTACACGTGCTCATTCGTACCATACACCTACACGTGTGTGGTTCACTATCTTCTGGCATTGAACTCTCTCCGTAAAGTATTGAAAGAATAGTGAAAAATTAGGAGAAACAATTAAACAGGAAGTCAGTCCTGGGAATTTATGATAAACAAGAATAGAATGGAAATGATAATAACTCGTGTCCTCTTTCTCTCCCTCTGTTCCTCCTCTCCGCTCTCTTCACCTATTCTTTCCCCTTTCCCTTACCCTCCCTATTACTGCTTTGCATTTATCCCTTTTCTTTTCCCTTGTCTCATCTCTTCTTTTCTCCCCCTCTCCTATCCTTTTCTCCCCCCTCTCTTCTTTTCTATCCTCTCTCTCTCCCTCCCCCTTCTTTCTATTCTCTATCCTCCTCCCCTCTCCCCTCTCCTCTTTTCTCCCCCTCCTTCCCTATTCTCTCTCCCCTCTCCTTTCCTATTCTCTCCCGTCTCTCTTCTTTTCTTCCCCTCCTTTCCTATCCGCCTCCCCTCTTCCCTCTTCTCGCTTTTCCTCTCTCCCGTACCCTCTCCTTTCTCCTCAAACCTCCCTCCTCTCCTCTCCTCCCCCCCCCCCTCCCGTCTTTTCTCCTAACCCAACTCTGCTTCTCTCTCCCTCCTCTCCTTCTTCCTCCATCCTTTCTTTTCTCATATTCCTCAATTCCCTTTCCAATACTCTTCTCCATCTCTTCCCTCTCTCTCATCTCCTTTCTTCCATCCCATCAACTTCCCTCCTCTCCCTTCTATTCTCTTCCTATCCATTCTTTTTCTTCTCCTCTCTCTCTTTCTCTTTCTCTTCTCCTCTTCCTCATACCTCTCTTCTCTCTCCCTTCTCTCCTCTCCTCTTTCCCCTCTCTCTTTTCCTCCCCTCTCTTCTCCCTTTTTCTCCTCTCCCTCCTTTCCCCTCTCTTTTCCTCCCCTTATCCCTTCTCTCCCCTCTCTTCTCCCTTTTCTCCTCTCCCTCCTTTCCCCTCTCTTTTCCTCCCCTCTCCCCTCCCTTAAAACTTCTCTCCCCTCTCTTCTCCTTCCTCCTCTCCCTCTCTTTTCCTCCCCTCTCCTCCCTTAAAATTCTCTCCCTCTCTTCTCCCTTTTCTCCTCTCTCCTCCTTCCCCTCTCTTTCCTCCCCTCTCCCCTCCCTTAAAACTTCTCTCCCCTCTCTTCTCCCTTTCCTCCTCTCCCTCCTTTCCCCTCTCTCCCCCCTCCTCTCCCCTATCCCTTCTCTCCTCTTCATCCTCTCTCCCCTCTTTTCCCTCCTCTCCCCTTTCTCTCCCCCCTCTTCTCTTCTCTTCTCCCTTTTCCTCCTCTCCCTCCCTTCCCCTCTCTTTTTCTCCCCTCTCCCCATCTCTCCCTCCTTCTACCTTCTCTCCCCTTTCCCTCTCCCTCCTTTCCCCTCTCTTTTCCTCCCCTCTCCCCTCTCTCCCCTCTCTCTCTCCTCTCTCTCCTCTTCCTCCCTTTCCCCTCTCCCCTCCTTCCCCAAACAGCTCGTTCCTGCTGACGACGCCCCTCCGATGGACAGCCGGCGAGGGGAACGCCATCTGCCTCCACGCCCTGACGCCACTCATGCTCGATGCCGAGATCGGTGAGGTCGACAAATTACGGGTCAAGGTCATGGACCGCTCAGCCTGCGACGGTCGGTGCAAGCCTGTTGCGGTCGTGAATTTCTATCTACAGCCAGGTCTGTGGTCGGAGGAGGATGGGGGAGGAGGGCAGGGGGGAAGAGGGGAGGCGGGGAGAGGGGGGTGAGGGCGGTTAGGAGGGCGGGGGGGGGAGGTCAGTGGGTCGAGGAGAGGGCGGGGGGGAAGAGGGCGGGGAGGGGGAAAGAGGGGGTTGGAGGGCGGGGAGACGGGGGGTCGGAGGAGGGCTGTTGCGGTCGTGAATTTCGATCTACAGCAGGTCAGTGGGTGGGAGGGCGGGGGGGAGCGGGGAGAGGGGGTTGGAGGGGAGGGGAAGGGGGGTCGGGAGACAAGGGGGGGAGAGGGGAGGAGGGCGGGGATAAGGGGGAGGAGGGGAGGAGGGCGGGGAGGAGGAGGAGGGAGGGGGGGGGGTCGGAGGAGGAGGAGGGGGGGAGGCAAGGGGGTTGGAGGGGGTCGGAGGAGGAGGGCGGGGAGACAAGGGGGGAGGAGGAGGAGCGGGAGACAAGGGGGTCGGAGGAGGAGGGGGCGGGAGAGACAAGGGGGTCGGAGGAGGAGGAGGGCGGGGAGAGGGGGGGAGGGGGGAGAGAGGGCGGGGAGAGAAGCGGGGAGGTCGGAGGAGGAGGGGAGCGGGGAGACAAGGGGGGTCGGAGGAGGAAAGAGGAGGGCGGGAGACAAGGGGGTCGGGGAGAGTCGGGCGGGGGAGGGGGTCGGAGGAGGAGGAGCGGGAAGACAAGGGGGTCGGAGGAGGAGGAGGAGGGAGACAAGGGGTCGGAGGAGGAGGAGGAGGGCGGGGGGAGGAGGAGGAGCGAGGAGGGCGGGGAGGAGGAGAGGGGGTCGGCGGGAGGGGGGCGGGGGGAGGAGAGGAGGGGGAGACAAGGGGGCGAGAGGAGGAGGAGGACGGGGAGACAAGGGGGGTCGGAGGAGGGAGGAGAGGGAGGGGACAAGGGGGGTCGGAGGGAGGAGGAGGAGGGCGGGGAGACAAGGGGGTCGGAGGAGGAGGAGGAGGGCGGGGAGAGGGGGGACGGGGGTCGGAGGAGGAGGAGGAGAGGGCGGGGAGACAAGGGGGTGGAGGAGAGAGGAGGAGGGCGGGGAGACAAGGGGGTCGGAGGAGGAGGAGGAGGCGAGGAGGAGAAGGGGGGTCGGAGGAGGAGGAGAGGGGAGGAGGAGGAGGGGGGAGAACAAGGGGGTGGAGGAGGAGGGCGGGGGAGACAAGGGGGGTCGGAGGAGGAGGAGGAGGGCGGGGAGGGGGAGGAGGAGGGCGGGGGACAAGGGGGGTCGGAGGAGGAGGAGGGCGGGGGGAACAGGGGGTCGGAGAGGAGGCGGGAGACAAGGGGGGTGGAGGGGGGGGAGACAAGGGGGGTCGGAGGAGGAGGGGAGGAGACAGGGGTCGGAGGAAGGGGGGGAGACAAGGGGGTCGGAGAAGGAGGAGGCGGGAGACAGGGGGGTCGGAGGAGGAGGGCGGGGAGACAAGGGGGTCGAGGAGGAGGAGGGCGGGGAGACAGGGGTCGGGGGGGAAGGGGTCGAGGAGGAGGAGCGGGGGACAGGGGGTCGGGGAGGAGAGGGCGGGGAGACAAGGGGGTCGGAGGAGGAGGAGGGCGGGGAGACGGGGCGGACGGGGGTCGGAGGGACAGGGAAAGGGATGGAAATCTTGAGTTGGAGAGGGAAGCAAGTGAGAGGGAATTCCTCGAAGCAGAAGGCAGCTGAGTGAGACCCGAGCAAGACAAGAAGATCGATGCAAGTTTTGCTCTGCGTCTTCTCCTGCCTTACCCTTTGACCTTATCCCCACGCGTTTTCTCCACCCTCAGACCAGTCGACGATCTGCCAAGAAGCGATTATTCCCCACGGCCCCCCCACCCGTCTGAGCCTCGTCTTCGTAGGCCAATTGGGCGGAGTTGACCTCGCTGGACGATCAGGAAAGGAGGTGACCCGAAAAGTTGATCTGGTCACGAGAACTAACGTGACCTTGCTTCAGACGGACAAAGCGGTGTACAAGCCGGGTCAGGACGTCAAGTTTCGTGTGATGAGTCTCTACGGTAGCGATTTACTGCTGATCAGGGGAAAGGTAAGGAAGAAGGAAGGAAGGAAGGAGGAGGAGAGAAATGGAAGGACGGAGACAGGGGGAGATAGGATAGGGAATGAATGACAGGACGGAAGGGATAAATGCAGAAGGGAGGAGGGAGAGAGGAGAAAAAAAGGAGATTGGTATATAGATATAAGGAAGGAGAGGGGAAGTGGGGGTTAGATAGAAAGGAGGAGGGGGAATAGAAAAAACATGGAATTGGGAATAGATGGAAGGATGGGGAGGGAAGAGAGGAAAGTGAATTAACAGCAAGAGAGAGAGAGAGTTTAGCGGATGAATTAAAGGAAGGAAGGAAGAGGAGAATGAATGAATAGAAGAAGGGATAAGGGATCATGGGAGCGAGAGGTGGGTACGTGGAGGAGAGAGGATATAGGAAGTAAGAGAAGAGCGAATAAGTGGAAGAAAGGGGGAGGGAAGGGAAAACGAGAAGAGAATGGAGGGAGAATGGCAAATGATCAAAGGAGGAAGTGAAAGTCATAATAAAGAAGGAGAGAGTAAAGTAAAAGAAGAAGTGAAGATAATTGAAATGTGGGATAAAGTAAAGAAAGAGAAACTAGAGAGAGGAGAGAAGAGACAGATGTTAGCTGTTAATGGAACCATTATTAAAAAAAAGAAAACCTGATGAAAATTAAAAAAAATAGACAACCATGGCATAACAAGGATAAAGGGACAGGGAGGAAGAGAAGAGCGAAAATCAGGAAAGAGGGATATAGAGGAACAGGAAAGAGAAAAAAATCAGTAAACAAGGGATTTAAGAGAACAAGAGCAACGTTAATGCAGAATATATACAGTAGAGACAGGAGGAAAAGGGGGACTTTAAGAGTAAATAAAAGGAAGAGAAGGGGAGAGAAAGGTAAATAAGAAAGAGAGATAGGGAGTGAGAAGGGTAAAAATAATGGAAGAGAAGGAGAGAGATTGGTAAATAAGGAAGATAGGGAGTGAGAAGGGTAAGAGGGAGAGAGAAAGGTAAATAAGGAAGGGAGATAGGGAGTGAGAATGGTAAAAAGAATGGAAGAGAGGGAGACAGATGGGTAGACAAGAATGGAAGGAGATGGAGAAGAGAGGCAAACAAAAGGAAAACGAGGGAGAGGTAAATAAGGTAAGAA
>NW_020870526.1:522657-532657 GCF_003789085.1 Penaeus vannamei | reverse complement strand
GGACACAGAGCATGGAAAAGAGCGAGCACATGTAGTCAATCTGGTGAGTTCGTTAGAGGCAGCTCTACAAGGTTTTTCCACCGCTGCGTCTCAACAACTGTTACTCAATAGTAGGCTGTATCTTGCCAATTATCCTACGCTTGTACGCGGGTGATGGTTGTCATATTTGCTATCAAGTTGAGGGGTATGTGAAAGAATGAATTGGGCGGTGTGTAAGGAGGTGAGGGGGAGGAGAGAGGAGTGAATGATGAGGGGGAAGGTAGAGAGTGTGAGTGGGGGGTAGGATAGATAGAGAAAGAGAAGGCAGAAAGGGTGGGTGAGGAAGAGACCGCCGAGTGGAAGAGGAGAACGCAGGGAGAAGCGCAGACGGAGTGGAGGTGAGGGAGGGGGAGTGAGAGGAGATAAGAGTGCATGAGAGGGAGTGTGTGTGAAGAGGAAGGGGTGAGGAGAGTAATAGAGAGGGAAGGATGGGTGTGGGATAGTAGAGGTAGAGAGATGATGAGTGATAGGGGGTGAGGAGAAAGAGAGAGGGAGGGAGGGAGGGGGGCGGAGGAGGAGAGAGGGAGGGAGGGAGGGGGAGGAGAGAGAGTAGGAGGCGAGGGAGGTGGTAGAAGGAGAGTAGAGAGGGTGAGGGAGGGGGGAGGAGGAGAGAAGGAGGGAGGGGGGAGGGGGGGGAGGAGATAGAGAGGGAGAAGGGGAGAAGTAGAGAGAGGGGGAGGGAGGGGAGGAGAGAGAGGAAGGGAGGGAGGGGGAGGAGAGAGAGAGGGAAGGGAGGGAAGGGGAAGGAGAGAGAGAGGTAGGCCAGGGAGGTCGAGGAGGGGAGAGAGAGAGAGGAAGGGGAGGGGAGGGGGGAGGAAGATGGAGAGAAGGAAGGGAGGGTGAGGGGTGTGGAGAGGAGTACGGCGCTAAGTAGGAAGGGAGGTTGGGGTAGTGAGAAGAGAGAGGGAAGGGAGGGAGGGGGGGAGGCTATGAGAGAGAGGTTTGAGGATCGGTTTGTAGAAGTTGGGAGGAGGAAGAAGAAGTAGAGGTGGTGAGCGTAACAGGGAGAAGGGAGGGGGAGGAGTGGAAGGAGAAGCGAGAAGGGAGGGGAGGGGGGAGGGGAGAGAGGAGAGTGCGATGAGGAAGGGGAGGGAGGAGAAGAAAGAGGGAAGGAAAGGGGAGGAAGAAGAGGAGGAGAGTGGAGGGAGTGGGAGCGGAGGAGAGAGGGGGGATCGCAAGGCAAAAGGGGAGGGAGAAAGAGAGAAGGAAGGAGGGGGAGGCACGAGAGAGAGGGAAGGAAGGAGGGAGGAGAGAATTTAGGAGGCAGAGAAAGGGGAAGAGAGAGAGCAGGGAAAATTCTTGGAAAGCGAGGAGGAAGAAAGGGATGGAAAGGAGGGTGGGGTTAGGAAAGAAGAGAGGTTCCCTGTGAAGGAGGGAGAGGAGCGAGCGAGGAGACGAGAGGAACACAAAGGAGAGGAGGCGAGTGTCAAGGGGGAGAGAGAAGGGAGAGAGGGAGAGGATGGGTACAACGTGAAACTCAGGAACCGAGACGGACCAGCGGTTGGAAGGGAGAAGAATAGAAAGAGGAATAATTGGGGGTGAGAGGCCAAGAAGAGGGAAGAGAGAAAAGAGAGAGGAGAGGTACGGGCTGGGATCGGGCTGAAGAGGAGTAGAGGTGGGGGGGGGGAGGAAAGGAAGGGAAGGGAAAAGAGTGAGGGAGAGGGGAAGAGAGAGAATATGTTCAGTTTAATTGAAGGTAATAATAATAATAATTTTTGAATTTTTCCTCGTTTTCTTCTTCATCCCCTCTGTCACTTTCATATCCTATCATCTACCTTCCTTCCCTTCTTCTTGTCCTCTCTCCTTGCCTTCCTCCCTTCCTTCCCTTTCCTCATACTCACCTAGTCTCCCTTCTATACATTTTACCGTCTCCCTTCTATACATCTTACGTCTCCCTCTTGTTCTTCCCCAATACATCTCATCATCTTTTTTTTACCACCTCCCCTCCCTTCCAAAATAAAAGACAAAGCTGTCCTTCGTCAATGGCACTGCGGCAAAGGGGGTGCCAGTGGAAGTGTGCGCGGCGGGGAGGTGTGTCACCAGGCCCAGCGGAGACAATGGCACCGTCGGGGTTGTGGTCTCGGCACAGAAACTCGGGAGCGTTAAGGTCTGTGACGTTGATCTTTCCTGTGATGATCCTTGTTATTATCGTTATCTATTCCGTTGCTATGATTATTACTCTTACTACTATTATTTTTGTTATTTATATTGTTATTTTTTATTACTATTATTGAAGTTGTTGTTATTACTATTATTATTTTAATTGTAGTAGTTGTCATTTTATTATCATTATCATTATTATTAGTAGTAGTTATAGTAGTAGTAGTAGTAGCATTGCCTTCCATATGTCGCCATTGCTCTTATTATTTTTGTTGCAGTAGTTTAACGAACGTCACGTATCAATTCATTCTATTTTCTATAAGCATATCAGTTAAGATCCCTACCGCAGATGTCAACCTTGGTTGGGCGTGTTGATGAGCATCCTGCCACCTATTGTCAGTACGTCTCGCCCTACTTCTCGCCCTCGAACTCCTCCCTGGCCATACAAGTACCTGAAGACGAGCTGGAGTGCGAGGCGGGTCAAGAATCACGGATATCCATCCCTGTGTTCTTTTCTACCAATAATCAGTCAAGGGCCACTATTTTTGGTCAGGTAAGATGGCTTTTGTCATTGTCGCTACCTTTTGTTTCATGTATTTAATCGTAGTTGGGGCAGAAAGAGACGTAGGTTTATGTAAATCGTTCTTTTGCCATTAGGGTAAAGCCCCCTTTTCTTTTTTTAATTCAAAATGCGTGTATAAATTATAATATCCCACGACGGTATCCAAAACTTGCTCGTTTGTGCTCATAATTCCAAACTTTAAATATAGCCGTTATATACTTACGTAAGCTTAAAGTGTGTGGCTCCATTATGATACTTCCTCCCTTCGGCCATTCCCCAGCGAACTCAAATCCTACTGAACATTTCTCATATAGATTGTGTCTCGCGGCAAGATCCAGGCATCATTTAGCGAAAAGGTGAACCTGAATGCGGGCGAGCTACCCATCAACGCTGAACACCATATCAACGCCTCCACGCCCAATGCCTCGGGGTCGCACATTGTCACGGGCGTAGTCATCCTGAATATCACTCTCCCACCCACAGCGTCGCCCCAAGCCAAGGTGTGTAGGAAGCGAGAGGAGGAAGTGTGTGCGTGAGTGACTGATTGTTAGGGGTGGAATGAAAAAGGAATCTTATGGTCGGGGGTGGCAGGGAGAAAAAGGGATGCGCGAGTGTGTTTTTTTGTTTAAGGGATATTTTTCTACAGTGGGTGTATTTTTTTTGTTTCAGGGATATTTTATACAGTGGAGTTTATTTTGTTTAAGGGATATTTTCTACGGTGGAGTGTGTTTTGTTTAAGGGATATTTTATACAGTGGATGGTTTAGAGTGTGTTTTGTTTAAGGGATATTTTATACAGTGGATGTATTTTGTTAAGGGATATTTTTCTACAGTGGAGTGTATTTTGTTTAGGGATATTTTATACAGTGGATATTTTTTTGTTTAAGGGATATTTTTTTCTACAGTGGAGTGTATTTTGTTTAAGGGATATTTTCTACAGTGGAGTGTATTTTGTTTAAGGGATATTTTTATACAGTGGAGTGTGTTTTTTTGTTTAAGGGATATTTATACAGTGGAGTGTATTTGTTTAAGGATATTTTCTACAGTGGAGTGTGTTTTGTTTAAGGGATATTTTATACAGTGGAGTGTATTGTTTAAGGGATATTTTACAGTGGAGTGTATTTTTGTTTAAGGGATATTTTATACAGTGGAGTGTATTTGTTTAAGGGATATTTTCTACAGTGGAGTGTGTTTTGTTTAAGGGATATTTTCTACAGTGGAGTGTATTTTGTTTAGGGATATTTTACAGTGGAGTGTTATTTGTTTAAGGGATATTTTCTACAGTGGAGTGTATTTTGTTTAAGGGATATTTCTACAGTGGAGTGTATTTTGTTTAAGGGATATTTTCTACAGTGGAGTGTATTTTGTTTAAGGGATATTTTCTACAGTGGAGTGTATTTTGTTTAAGGGATATTTTATACAGTGGGAGTGTATTTTGTTTAAGGGATATTTTCTACAGTGGAGGTGTATTTTGTTTAAGGGATATTTTTCTACAGTGGAGTGTATTTTGTTTAAGGGATATTTCTACAGTGGAGTGTTATTTTGTTTAGGGATATTTTATACAGTGGTGTATTTTGTTTAAGGAGTGGAGTGTATTTTGTTTAAGGGATATTTTCTACAGTGGAGTGTATTTTTTGTTTAAGGGATATTTTCTACAGTGGAGTGTTTTTTGTTTAAGGGATATTTTTTACGTGGAGTGTATTTTGTTTGTTTAAGTGGATATTTTCTACGTGGAAGTTATTTTTCTACAGTGGAGTGTATTTTGTTTAAGGATATTTTCTACATGTGGAGTGTATTTTGTTTAAGGGATATTCTACAGTGGAGTGTATTTTGTTTAAGTTTCTACAGTGGGTGTAATTTTGTTAAGGATATTTTATAAACAGTGGATGTCCGTATTTTGGTTTAAGGGATACTTTCTCCTACAGTGGAGTGTATAGTTTTGTTTGGTTTAACGGGGATATTTCATACAGTGGGAAAGTGTATTTAGTTTAAGGGATAAATTTTAATACAGTGGATGTGTGTTTGTTATCAGTTAGTAGCTTTGAAAGCATGTCAAAGTGAAAGCATATGGAAGCTAATCCCTTCATCAAATAGATGACATTAATATTACCTCCTGATACAGCAAATTACCCCCATTGTTTTCTCACCCCCATTTTTTATGTACTATTATTCATATGTATATCTATTACGGTTGTCTGTCCACCTGAACTATTCTCGTTCCAACAGCTCGTGATTTGGTACAAGCGCTACGACGGCGAGGTGGTGTCCGACTCGGCCCATTTGAACGTGGAAAGGTGCCTTGGGTTCGGCACCAGCCTCGAGTGGTCGGTGGCACGGGGCCAGGTGGGGGAGGAGATCGCCCTCTCGCTGCTGTAGATAACTAACTACGGTTAGGCTGTCGCGTTTCCATAGGTCGGTTTTTTATCCCCTTTATCCTCTTCTGGTTCTGCTCATGGTCCAGGGTCATATCCTCAATGGACTCAGGGCTTTTTTGGCGTTTCTTTGTTTTTTCTCTCTTTGAGTGGGGGGGGGGGGGGTTAGATTGGGGTTTGTATTTAAACTTCTTTGTCGGGCGACGTTTGATTCCATTTTTTTTTTTGTTTTTTTTTTTTTAATGCTTGGTTTATTTGGAAATTCTGTCTGTTCTCAGAATTTTCCTTCTTTACCTGAATTGCCTCCCCCAAGAGAAGAGGGGAAAGAGAGAGAGAGAGAGAACAAACAAAACACAAACACACACACACATAATACCATCATATATATATATATATATATATATATATTATCCACTAATAGTATATATATATATATATGTATAATTATATAATATATACTCATATATAAGTATATACTAATTAGTATATGTAAGGAATATATATATATAGTTATGATAGGTACCAATTATGATATTAATATATTTATAATATATATATATATAAATACTCATATATATTATATATTATATATATAGTATTACCCCTAGTTTTCATACTTTCTAATGCATATACAATATATAAGCATTGTTTTGTGTTATGTAGTGTGTTTATGGGGGCATTTAGAGAGAGAATAGAGAAGAGAGAGAGAGAGAAGAGTAGAATTTCTCATTAGAGGATAGAGGTAACGTAAACATGGTGTTACATATATTATTTAATATATGGTTACCTATATTGTATAATATGTTATATATCCCTAAGTATTATATTTATTATATACTCATAATTAATATATATATTTAGATAGTTAGACCACCAACACATTTTTGGGCCGGTGATAGACACACACCACCACCACACACACACACACAACAAACACACAACCACACAAAACCACATACATACATTTACATATGGTATATATAATATCATATTATATTACTTTAGGAATATATATATTATATATCTAAGATATGGGATATATGTGTCTAATGCCACCATTCCTAACTTTAAACCTTGATTTTGGGGCGATCGTCCTCCCCACTCTGATATACTTTGAGGTCGCAATCTATATCCATGTCCCCCCATCGTGTCTGATGTAAGTGTGTCAATATATCCATCCTTCCTTTAACAGTGCCATTTTTCCATCCCGGCCCCCCCCCCAGAGTGGTGGACGGCGGCAAGCACCTGAACAGGGCGTCGCGGAGGCAACCAAGCGGCCACAGGCCGGCGATGGCCTGGAAGAGCCGCTTTGCGATCCACAGAGCGCCGAGGTGCATCGCCGGACACTGGTCTTCTCACGCGGCAGCGCCAGGACCACAGACGAGAAGGGTACTTTGCGCCAAGACGATTTCAAAGTGCGGCCTTCGCGAGACAGCAGCCGTCGGGTGAGTGGGAGTGGGGAGACATGGAAGGAGGCTGGAAGGGAAGGCGAGGTGAGGCAAAGTGGGTAGATGGTGGACCGCCTGGAGAGAGAGGTGTGAAAAAAGGAGGGCGAGGTGGCAAGGACCTAAGAGGCGAAATTACAAAAAAGGCAAAGAGGGGGGGTGTATCTGGGGACGCCTGGTAGGAGGAGATGGGAAGGGTTTGGACGTGTAAGTGCGAGGCGGAAGGAGGCGAAGGCAGGGGGTGATGGGGACGCCTGGAGAGGAGATGGACGGCAGTCGTGGAGTGATAAAAGGCGGTTTGTAATTACTGCAGTGAGAATGGAGATTATCCGTAGGTGTTTATTGAAGGTATTGTTTGTATTCATAAGAATTGCCATTTTTATAGTGTCACTATCATAAGTATCGTTATAATTAGTTACTGTGGTTTTATTACTGATACTGTGTTTGCAATCATTATTGTCATTCTGCATCATTCTAATAATTGCTATAATTATCAATGTAACTAATACGATTGTTATTGCTATCCGATTTACCTGCATTAAGTGTGTCCACAGACTGTAGCCAACCTCTTCTGTACTAGATGGGAAATGTTAGAACTTAAAATCAAATGAATATGCATGCAAGGGACAGTGGACCATGATAGAAGAGATAGCCCGTTTGTCGAGAGAAGGTCAAGGGCAAGAGTATCCGTGTACTATAAGAGTCAAGCCGGGCCCGCAGTACCCGCCTTTTTAAGTGTTGCCCCGAGATCCCCCTTGGGTGGCCTCGTGTGTTTGTACCCTAGCCGACCTCACGTTTCTTTTGCTTCGCTGCGAAATCTATCAAGTAGATAGAATACATAAAGGGTTCATAGATCGTAAAATATTGGAGTCGTGTGTGTGGTCATTAGCGACGGAGGAGGCACTATAATCATTTCTAGGCGCTGAAAGGCGGCGCACGGGCTTGTCCTACGCCCATTAGCGCTCGCATGCCTGCAAAGCCGCCTCCTCCACGCGAAGCTAAATCCTAAAATCTGGGTTTCCTGTGCACCGCAGGGTGGCTTCAAAGTTCCCACATCTTCGCGATGTGGGGATTACGTCGATACCTCAAGATTTTGATGTAAGAAGACATAATCGTAACAAGTGAAAATAATTAATGTACCATAAACGCACTACGGGCAAAACATTGCACATACATAGGCCGCACGTGCGACTATAGGTTTGAGTCTGAATCGGGTTGGTGCGGACTTATAATGTTCTCCTGCTCCGGTAAATTACGGCACTGATAAGGTTATGCATCCCTCGTTTGCCATGGTGTGATCGTACAGTCCTGTACGGATTAATCATACATAAGCTACAGTACAGCGAAGCACACACACAAGCATCTAGTGTACGTCCATTGACACGAAACAACACGACCACCCCAAATCGACGACACAACCACAACACACAACAAACACCGACACCCACACAACGTTATACGACAAGTATCACGACACACACATACACACACATACATACACTACCATACACATACACATACAACATATACACCGATACACAATACACATACACATACACATACACATACACATACACATACACATAACACAACATCACAATAAGCATATAACACGCACACGCACAAAACAAGTGCGTGTGTATATGTATATGTTTGTATGTATCTATATGTGTGTATATAGGAATATTATAAATGGTATTATATGTATATTTACACTATATTTACAATTAAATATTTACATTCAATTAAGATAAATTACACACATATATTATAGAGATAATATATTACCCTAAAATCCGAATAACAAATGGTGGAACAAACTAATGATTGACCTATGTTAAGCTAAGAACATTAGAATGTGCATAAGAATTGCAATATATATTAGAAACTTATGATTTGTACAAACCCATAAGAACAATGAAAATATTATTTGAATAATCCACTAATGAAACAGATCATGGAGATCTTATTAAAAATAAGTTATATACTATTAAAATCAATTAGTAAAGACATTGTGTATAACAGCCTGAGGGGCACAATTATCAAAATTGAAACAAAATGTGAAATATTCAACAAAAACATGATTTTAGAACCTTTGATCAAAGGAGTACGAGGTAATGGGTAAGCAGTGGAAGCTGGCATACTATTTTGTGTCCTAAAATCATAATCCTAAACTTTAATTGAGTTACTTTTAATAATATGTATACTAAAGGGTTAAATGAATCTAGAAAGATGAATTTACAATGTTACTAATAAAAAATTATATTAAAAAAAAACATGGAACACAGGCTGCCATCAAGGAGACGTGTAACATGAATATACGGGAGACTAAAGTAAATGGGAATCCTAAAAGGATAATCGTCTTAATTATTTGAGGAATTCAGTATCTGTTGAAGGTAAATATTCATTAAGGTTAGGCTTTTCTTTCCAAATCCACAGACTCTCTAAAACGTTGAGACCAAAATCAAATTGGGATGAACCCAGGATTTCAAAATCCTCTGTAGAATGGTTTGTTAATTCTGAATGACTTTTAATTGAGGATTTTGTTGGTCTAGTTCATTTATAATTAGTATTTCTAAATGAGAAACCTTTATGTTCTTCAATACACATGAAAAGGTTAGGGGATGTTTTCCCAGTGTAAGTAGCATCACAGGTACTGCACGAGAATTTGTAGAGAATTGAAGAACGTAGAGATCTAGGAATTTTACCTTTAAATTTGAATAAATTACCAATGGAGAAGGATATTGTGTATATAATCTTGAGAATAACAGTGGAATAATGTGCTTTAATTAAACTTTTATAGTTTTAGTTTATAGTTTTACATAAATTAAATCTTTAAAACAGTTAATAAGGGTTCTTCTGGGACTAGGAGTCTGTTGTAGGTTTTCTGAATGTTCCTTTCAGTGAATTTAATGGGAAACATGTTCTTTCTCAAAATATTGGTAATAAAATCAAATTCCTTTGTGAAGATATAATAGTCCTTTGAAATCTTAAAAGCTCTGTAGAGTAAAGTTGAAATCAGAATCCCTTTATATTTGATTGTTATGTAGGCTTTGAATTTTGTAGTAAAACCAGTGTAAGTCGGCTTTCTGTAAACTGAGGAGACAAAAGAATTCTTATCCCTAGAAATATCAATATTTAAGAAGGGAAGATGGCCATTAAGCTCAATTTCACAAGTGAATTTAATGTTAGGATGCATATTTAGATTTGAATTAAGGTAGGGTATCATCAATAAATCTATAATAATGAATAGGTTTAAACTCCTTAGGGCAATTTTGTAACCAAATACTTTCATTATAGCACAAAGATGTTTATACCATTTTCCATTAAACCAAACATTACATCTTTTGTGGCTATGTCCAAAAGTTTCATAAAATACATCTTATTGAATCCAAAAACTTATCAAACAATGAGTTCATAATGATATCGATGGTTTCAGGGTTTCATTTAAAGGGACATTTGTAAAAAGGTTTGTAACATCAA
>NW_020870526.1:505157-512657 GCF_003789085.1 Penaeus vannamei | reverse complement strand
CTCGGTCTTTAATAATCTCAATGAGAATTTGCCGGTGAGTATGTGTGTGTGTGGGGGTGGTGGGGAGGGGGAGGAGGGTCTGACGGTGGAGGAGGGAGAAGAGGGAAGGCGAGAGTCTGTGGGTGAGGGTGGAGGAGAGAAGAGGAAGGCGAGAGAGGAAGGGAGAGTGTGGGGGTGAGGGTGGGGAAGGGGCAGAGGAGGGAGGAGAGGAAGGAGAGTGTGGGTGAGGTGAGAGGGTGGAGAAGGGGCAGAAAGGGAGGGAGAAGGAGAGTGTGGGTGAGGGTGAAGGAGGGAGAAGAGGCGGAGAGAAGGGAGAGTGTGGGTGAGGTGGAGGAAGGGAGAGAAGAGAGGAAGGGAGAGTGTGGGTGAGGGCGATGACAGAGGGAGAGAGGGAAGCGAGAGAGGAAGGGGAGTGTGGGTGAGGGTGGAAGGAAGGGCAGAGGAGGGAGAGAGGAAGGGAGAGTGTGGGTGAGGGTGGAGGAGGGAGGAGGGAGGGAGAGGGCGCAGAGAGGAGGGTGTGTGAGGGTGAAGGAAGGGGGCAGAGGAGGAGAGGAGAGGAAGGGAGAGTATGGGTAAGGGTGAAGAAGGGCAGAGGAGGGAGAGAGTAAGGAAGGAGTGGTGGGGCGAGGGTGAAGGAGGAGAGAGAGGGAAGCGAGAGGAAGGGAAGAGTGTGTTGGGTGAGAGGGAAGGAAGAGGGGCAGAGGAGGAAGAGAAGGAGAGGAAGGAGAGTGTGGGTGAGGGTGGAGGAAGGGGCAGAGGAGGGAGAAGGAGAAGGGAGAGGTGGGTGAGGTTGAAGGAAGGGGAGAGGAGGGAGGAGAGGAGGGAGAGTATGGGTGAGGGTGAAGGAAGGGTACAGAGGAGGGAGAAGGAGAGGAGGGAGAGTGTGGGTGAGTGGAGGAAGGGCAGAGAGGAGAGCAGAGCAAGGAGCTGAGAAGGAGAGAAAGAGAGGAAGGGGAGTTGTAGTGAGGTGAAGGAGGGAGAAGAGGGAAGGGAGAGAAAGGGGAGGGGAGTGAGGGTGAAGGAGGGAGAGAGGGAAGGGAGATTGTAGGTGAGAGTGAAGGAGGGAGAAGAGGGAAGGCGAGAGGAAGGGAGAGTGTGGGTGAGGAAGGAAAGGGGCAGAGGAGGAGAAAGAGAAGGAAAGGTGAGTGAGGGTTGTAGGTGAGAGTGAAGGGGGAGAAGAGGAAGGCGAGAGGAAGGGAGAGTGTGGGTGAGGGTGAAGGAAGGGCAGAGGAGGGAGAAGAGAGGAAGGGAAAGTGTGAGTGAGGGTGAAGGAGGGAGAAGAGAGGAAGGGAGATTGTAGGTGAGAGTGAAGGAGGGAGAAGAGGGAAGGCGAGAGGAAGAGAGTGTGGGTGAGGGTGAAGGAGGGAGAAGAGGGAAGGCGAGAGGAAGGGAGAGTGTGGGTGAGGGAGTGGAGAGTGTGGGTGAGGGTGAAGGAAGGGGCAGAGGAGGGAGAGGAGAGGAAGGGAGAGTGTGGGTGAGGGTGAAGGAAAAGGCAAAACGAGGGAAGAATGTTGGCGAGAGGGAGGAAAGGCGTTGAGGGAAAGAATGAGAATGATGATTGCGATGATGGTTAGGTTTGATAACTAGGCCTTATGAGAATGATGATGAGAATGATTTCAATAATGATAACGCTAATATTCGTGTACTCCCAGTTACCACAATATTTATGATTTCAATTCATTCGTCATCCCTACCACTCCGATCGAGAAAAGAAATCTGACCCTAACATTTTCTTGCCTTCATATGCCCCCCCCCCCTCTTTAGATACGCTTTACCTTAGAGAACAGTCCCGCCTTTAAGATCATCTCAGGAAGCAGTAGGATAGAAGAAAAGGAGGGCAACCCCACCCACATACGCATCTGGATCCAAAAGACGTCCTGTGTGGCGCCGCGGGACAAGGCGGTGCACTTTGCCAAGGTCAAGATGCTGGAGCTCGGGGACGTCAACCTCACGGTCATTTCGGCCGTGGACTACAAGATCCCCGTGAAATGCGAGACCGGACCAAGTTCAGAGGAGGTAGGCAGGGGCGTGTTGCTGCGGAAGGGGGCGGAGTGCGGGCGGAGGGCGGGGGGCGGGGGGTTGGTCTTTTGATTTGGGTCTCATTATTCTGTCGTGAGGAAATGGAAAAAAAAATTAAGTCCCGCGAATAAATCTAAGACTAGTTAGAGTACGGTTTTTTTTAAGACTAATTCTAAAATTCATGAACGGATATATGTTTGTAAGAGCATTTGAGATTCATACACGAAATGCTAAGCGTAATCCTGCTCTTGCATCAGTTGCTGATATCACATGGATTAAGCTCATCCTTTATATCTTATAGAGACACTTTGATCAAGAGTATTAAGGTAGAGGCGGAAGGTTTCCAGAAAGAGAAGACTTGGACTAGATACGTCTGCACGGAAGGTGAGGATTTTTGCGTTTTCGATTTTGAAACGAGGAAAGTCAGTCTTTTGTGTTTCTTTTTGCGTTTTCACAGAAAGATAAGATAAGAACAGATAACATGTAAGTAAAAATTAGACAGTAATAAGCTAGACAAGGTAGGAGACACCAATGCGCCGGGAATAGTGATCACAGGACGAAGAGCGATATATTATTTTCTACAGGAAAGTTACTTAAGATTTCGTCATGACTTTCTGATGAAAACTTTGATAATTCTCTAAATCTAATTATTATTTCAGAAGTCATCTTCAGACTTTTAAGACATCGCTAGACAATTCCATCCCTATATTTTTTTGTACATATCTCAGAATTTAAACATCTTAAATCGAATGATCATCTTAGGCCTATTCCAGATCTATTCCATAACCGGTTGTAGGATTATTTAAACCAAAAGACAAACGCCCTGGCCTCCACAGACCTGGCCAAGGGGGACAAGCTCAAATCGGATCAGCTGTCGACGTCCCGGAACACCGTGGAGGGCTCTGAGCGCGCTTGGGTCACGGCAGAGGGTGACCTGTTCGCCCTGCCGATCGAGGTCAGTTCTCTCGGGGAGTCGTTGGTGGAGGCGACTAACTGCTTTCTTTCGTTGGCTTGGTTAAGGGAAGGACCGAGTTTGGTTTGGTTTTTGTGTGTATCAACGCTAAACTAAGCTCCTGTTTCATGGTTTAAGTAACTTAAGTGCTATAAGTGCCTGGCTGCAGAAAAAAAGACTTTGTTAGTAAATTCAGTGGCTTTAAGAGAGATGATACACCCTGTTTTGGGCTGTGTTTATTTTAGTTTATTTACCTCAGATTAATGGATGGTTTAAAAGTTGTTCAAATCACTGTGTGCATATTTAATGAAAATACGAACATGTACGTATGTTTTTTTTTGCTGAAATAAAGATTATCATTATCATAATCATTAGTAGTAGTGTTATTATATTCGCACAGCAGACCACACGCTCGCGTATGAGCACGTGCACACGCACACGCACGCACGCACACGCACACGCACACGCACACGCACACCACGCACACCACACACACACACAGCACACACACACGCACACACACACGCACACACACACACACACACACACACACACACACACACACCACACACACACACACACACACACACACACACACACACACACACACACACACACACACACACACACACACACACACACACAACACACACACACACATCCTCCATCCTCCTCCCATCCATTCACTTCTCACAAAAGAATCTATCACCATCGACCACAGATAAGAGCAACAGATAAACACCCTTTATCAGTGACCCCGCCACGCCTTCCCCATCCATGGATTAATCATTATCATCATTATCATCATTATAATCATTTCTTTGCCTTGCAGACCATGGACTCGCTTATCCGGGTCCCTCACGGATCCGGAGAGCAGAACATGGTGATCTTCGCGCCCATGGTGCACGTGATGCATTATTTGAAGGACACGGGCAGAACGACGGAGAACACGAAGAAAATACTCCGTTTTCTGCGGATTGGTAAGTAGAGGGGGGGGGTGAGGGGGGAGGGGAAGGGGGGAGGTGGGGGAGTTGGGGTAGATGGGAGGGATAGAGTGGGAGGGTGATAGATAGGGAGGGGAGATAGAGGGGGAGGGATGAATAGAGGGTGGAGGGTGATAGATAGGGAGGGGAGTAGAGGAGAGGGGGGGTAGTGGGGAGGGGAGATAGAGGGAGAGGGGGTAGATTGGGAGGGGGGGGGAAGGGGTTACAGATGGAGGAGGGCGTGATAAATGGGGGAGGGGGGGAGAGATAGGGGACGGGGAGATAGATGGGGAGGGAGGGGAGAGGGGAGAGATGGGAGAGGGGGGTGATGAGAGATGATGGCAGGGGGGGGGGGATATAAAGTGTTTTTGGTAATGGATACAGGGGGGGGGGGCGGTAAAAGTGCTAAGTGGGTGGGGTTTATAGAGAGGAAATATGTGAACGTGCGCGAGTGTTTGTGTCTGTGTATTTAGATCTTGATATGTGTACCTCAGGTCATACGAAGAACACCTACAAATTTTAGTAAAAAATACCCTCCACCCCCCCCCCCATACTTTACGGAAGCGTGTCATCTAATAATAACTGAAATTAAAGAATATCCATCGAGATATATCAATTACAAAGAGGAAGTCTTCAAAAATAACATCTAAGACCCCCCCCCCAAAAAAAAAAAAAAAAAAAAAAAAAAAAAAAAGTATAGGTGTGAGATTGAGGTTAAATATATATGTACTGCAACGTATGTATATTTATATTCTGCTGCACTGTACACCAAATAATAGGAATGAACAAAAAAAAATTACAATATTGACGTCTCATTTAGGCTACCGGCGGCAGCTGTTGTACCGACGTAGCAGCGGTGCCTACAGCGCCTTCGGGAATGCTGACAGATCCGGCTCCACGTGGCTCACGGCGATCGTCCTCAAGTCCTTCGCGCTGGCTGCAGAGTTCATAACTGTGAGTATCAGCTGTTTATCGCTATCAGCTGTTTATCGCTATCAGCTGTTTATCGCTTTGGGAGAAAACTATTTAAGAGATTGTTCGGTGAGGACGTAAATATGGTAACCACAGTCAGTGACGTCAGATTTTTTCTCTCTCATTTTTTTTAAAAATCTTTATATACAAATGAGCTCTCATAAAAAAAATGTTTGATAGCCTGCGTGATATAGATCTAAAGCTTTCTATGTTTCCAGATCTTTTTAGTTCTTTTTAATCTAAGCAATGTTATATAACCTTCTGTACATTTGTAAGGTTTCTCTTCTTACCACAGTTATCACTTTCTTTGTTCTTCTCAGCATTATGTACAGAAAGTTAGTTTTTCTCTTTGCCACATTATGAAAAACTCCCTATATATTGAGAAACTATTATAGATTTTTTTCTGTATCCAACAACAGCTGACAGTTTATAACATGTTTTTGTTGTTATTGCTCTCCTATTCGACCCTCTCGCAGATAGACATACCGGCTCTGAAGGAAACAAGTAGATGGCTTTCCAGTTCGGAAATAGAAGATGGCTGTATCGTCCCAAAAGGAAAAGTCATTCATAAGGGCCTAAAGGTTTGTTTTCTTCATTCTTAATACGTGTCTCGTACTTTTTTTTTTCTTTTTTTTTCCTTTTTTAATTGACACCCATAGCTTTCAGTGACACAACGAATCATTCTTTTGTGACGTATTCCTGTTTAATTGGGTCTGAAAAGGTATCAATGTATATTGTATATTCCTTACCCAGTGACCAGGAGGCAGTGAATTATGGCCCGCATCATTCATTGAGTTAGAAATCATTTTTATTTTGCTTACTCTTTCTTTTTCGTAGTACGTTCAGAAACCCTTGCAACACTACGCAAGCATTTTATTCTCCATATCCGAAGTCAAATATAACCAGAATTATTTGGGCGTGGCATATTTTCCATTCAGTGATTGAAAAATGTACTCCAATGCAGCCCTCATGCTTATTTTTGTTTGTTCTCTCTGTCCAGGGAGGCGTATCGGACAAAAACTCATCGGTCCCCCTGACAGCTTTCGTTCTGGCCGCCCTCTTAGAAGCAGGAGCTCGTACCAACATGTCTATTGTCAAGGGAGCCATCCGTTGCCTCCTGTCTGAGAGATCGAAGGACCCTCACACCATGGCGCTCAAGGCTTATGCCCTCATCATGGCCGAGAATCGCGGAGGAAAAGATTTATTGCGCAAGTTGCTCGCTCTCGCTGTGGAGAAGGAGAACGTTCTGTACTGGAAACCGCTGGAGGGAACTTGTAAGTTTGTGTTTGTTGTTTTGCCTTTTTTTTCACGGTCGGGTGCACGCAAACCACTAAGTTTTGAGTTTGATGTATTTGTTACGTATTTTAATAAGAGTTTCAGGTCTGTTTTATATTCTGCCACATTTTGTCGTAATTTCAAACTCTGTAAGGATAAAGACCTTTGTAATGCTCTGACTTTTCAGATTATCATTGAATTGTTAGGTTATTATATAGGTATAGATATGTATATAATTTACTAATGCATAAACATCCAATACATAGATATATAATGGAAGATAAGTATAATTTGTTAACGCTAACGAAGAGACACACTGACAGATATTTGTGGTATCTTTCCCCTTATATAGATATATGATTATAAAAAATGATTATGATGCGTTTGACGTTTGAATATAATTACATAGTGACATACTGATTGCTAGTGCTCGAAGCTATACACGATGCAAACATTCCTATTATTTGACCACAGCCTGGAGCAAGTCCCAGGCCATCGAGACCACCGGGTACGCTGTGCTGGCCATGCTGAACCAAGACCCGGATAAGTATAAGCTGTTGGCGAAGAAGGCGATCCAGTGGCTCTGCGGGCGGAGGAGCAGCAAGGGCGGCTTCTGGTCCATGCAGGTCGGACGTTGCTGTATTTACATTGATTTGGAATGTTAGATTCAGTGGATAATCTTGAATAAAATGGTGAACTTCTGATATAGCGTTCTTTAAAAAAAAAAAAAATGCAGTGACTAAGTAGACAGGGAAAGGGATAGAAGGTGAGATGGATAGAGAGAGAGAAAGAGAGAGGGGGTGAGAGAGAGAGAAGGATGGGAGAAAGAGAGACAGAGACAGAGAGGATAATTACACCTGAAAACACCGTTGGTCTTTCCCCAGGATACGACAGTCGCCCTCCAGGCCATGGCGAAATACGAGACCCACTCGAATCGCGAGCCGACCAACGTCCGCGTCACATTCAAGGCCAGGTCTTTCTCCGCCACCTTCAACATCACCAACAAGAACAAGCTCCTGCAGCAGCGACAGGAACTCCCCGTCCTGCCCACTGATGTCGACGTCACCTTGACCGGCCGCGGGTGTGCGATCGTCCAGGTGGGAGCAGGCGAAGCGGGTTGCTGTTGGCCGTTTCGTATTGCGTATTGTCAAGTTTCACACACACACACACACAACACACACACACACACACACACACACACACACACACACACACACACACACACGCACACACACACACACACACACACACACACACACACACACACACACACACACACACACACACACACACACACAC
>NW_020870526.1:473767-497557 GCF_003789085.1 Penaeus vannamei | reverse complement strand
TCCTGGGTCTCCTTCTCGGGTTCTTGGGCGACTTCCTGGGTCTCCTCCTCGGGCTCTTCGGCGATTTCCTGGGTCTCCTTCTCGGGCTCTTGGGCGACTTCCTGGGTCTCCTTCTCGGGCTCTTGGGCGACTTCCTGAGGCTCCTTCTCGGGCTCTTCGGCGATTTCCTGGGTCTCCTTCTCGGGCTCTTGGGCGACTTCCTGGGTCTCCTTCTCGGACTCTTGGGCGACTTCCTGGGTCTCCTTCTCGGGCTCTTGGACGACCCTGAAGTCGGCCGAGAAGACCATCCATTTTGAGTATGGTTCTTTGTAATGTATATATTTTATGATTTATAGTTTCGTTATCATAACGTAGATCCACTGTTAACAATGTAACAACGTTACTGCCTCTTTACCTGAATTGCCTCCCATGTCGGAAAAACACAATGTTCATTACTTGAACACTTTCCGGTAAGCTCTTGACGTGTTTCAATGTTTGTTTTATATTTATAGGTGTTTTAAAAAATCAAAGCATAAATATGCTTTAAAGGTATAAGGCTATTGTATAGATATTATGCATAATTAAATATGCGAACCACCCATTGCGCAAATGCTACGCTTGTCTCATGGGACCCTCTCCATCCCCACTTCAGAGGATCGCTTCAATTCTATGAAGGCAGTGTTAGAGATTTTCTTACTTGATGGGGCTAAGGAAGAGACGGAATGACCCTATTCTAGCCTTTCCATCGTCGTAAACAATGATCAGCGTCGTAAAAGCAGTAGATGAATAACCCAAGGCAAAATTACATAAAAAATTAACTATCCAAGATCTTGCCTTCTCCTTAAAACACATGTCTATGTTCAAAGACGCGCTCGCAGACAAAGACGTGTACACAATTATGGCCACGCGTGCATATATACACATACACGTGCGCACACATAAATGCAGGCATATATGTGCGCGCATGCACACACACACACACTCACACTCACACTTACACTCATACTCACACTCACCCTTACACACCTACACTTACACTCACACTCACACACACACACACCGACACGCACACAGCAACAGCAACAACAACAACAGCAACACCAGCATCACAACAACAGCAACAACAGCATCAACAACAATAACAACAACAACAATGACGACGACGACAACAAAATAGAGAGGCATTTATCGAACCCTTTTGCTTATTCCGCTTCTCTCTCTCTCTCTCTCTCTCTCTCTCTCTCTCTCTCTCTCTCTCTCTCTCTCTCTCTCTCTCTCTCTCTCTCTCTCTCTCTCTCTCTCCGCCTATTGAGTATTCCAATTACGCTGATGACGTCCAAAGTCACAGGATTCTCAAGAAGGGAGAGAAAAGGGGGGAGGATGGAAAGGGAGAGAAAAGTCATTTTTCGTAATTCAGATTATTGTGGAATGAATACTTTTCATGGACAATTTGCTTTTGACACACATAAACACACATGAACGTAAACAGAACAAATATATATATATATATATATATATATATATATATATATATATATATATATACATACACACACACACACACACACACACACACACACACACACACACACACACATATATATATATATATATATATATATATATATATATATATATATATATGTACTTTCAAGTAGGAGGACAAAGGCAGATAAGCAACCAGAAAGAAGGAGAGAAATGTTGAACAATGTGTAAGCCAATTTAGATATTAAAACAAATTCGTGCATAAAAGGGATTCAGTTTGCTCTCCGTCGGGAATTGACCGTGCCAACCACTGCACCAAGGAGACATGACGTATTTGGATTTTGTTTATTGCATTTGCATAATGTTTATGTAGGTTATGCTACCTATGGTGTGTGTGAGTTCATGTGTTGTTTCTTTCTCTTTTTCTTCTCTCTCTCTCTCTCTCTCTCTCTCTCTCTCAATCTAGTCTATGCAATCTATTATTATGCTTTTATAATTTAATAATACAGTTAATAATAATATAATTTACTGATACATTTATTATCATTGCAGAACTACTGAGTGTACCTTCGTAGAATTGTCTATGTCTACAAGGGTTAAAATTAACACAAAGTGTGTGTGTGTGTGTGTGTGTGTTTCGAATCTGGCGCCCTTACTTTCTCGGCCACGGTGTCGAGGGGCAACAGGAATGGGTTGGGAAAGGGTTTTATGCAACAGCAGTCGAGTAGAGAACATAGTCTGAAATCAGAGATGGCTCGTCAGCTGCCTTTAGTGTCAACGTTGACACTATCGAGGTCAACAGCATTTCGAAAATAAAATTTCGTGTCCATCATTTAATATTATCAGTATTCCGTAAAGGTGAAACTCGGGAGCACAGAGTGGACTCACGGCCTGTTCAACCCGGGCGAGACCCGACTCCGTGAGCACTCACTATACGGACATGCATATACACGGAAATAAATGCATATCTACCGTACAAATAGATAAATGAGTCGATACACATCTGATAAATAGACAGATGTTAATTTGTTTACTGTGTATGTGCGTCTGTTTATACGAATATTCATGGGTCGGCCTCGCACATTTCAAACAATTTGGTCGTTGGTCTGTAAGCGGCGCTTTCCTCGATCTTTTTCCTTAATGCTGTGTCTGCAGATTACTGCTTGTGCCAACGACTGCAGCTTTTACTCGTCCACAGGAATATCAGCTTTAATATGGCTCAACTTACTGCGTCCGCACCGCAAGGATTAACCAACGAGATATAGGCCTACGGAATCTATGCTCAAAGGAAAACAAAGACTCACAGAGACGGTTTTGGTGTCGCTGGATTCCTCTCACTGTCCACATTATAAATATATAGTTTTTATTGCGCGGAAACCCCCGTTAGCGACAAACTTGGCCCCGATAGCAGGGGCCACTAATAATACAACCCACAGAGAAAATAACCATGGTTATTCAGACGACTTTCCATTGCAGGGGGCTGCGCCCCCAACCCCCGCCAAGGAAACAAAATTGCCCTTTTTGCTTATACTTTGGGCAAAATAGGAGATTTCAGACTTAATTCCTTTCCCTTCGTGGGTTAATAGGAAGGTGACAAGTGACACTTTGGTATACATATACAGGGAAGTGATAAAGGGGAAAATATTTGGTATTATTGGAAAAATGCTTCACCACTGAATCTACCAAAATTAACCTTATAGCCTTGAAGATATTTAATTATCAGTCACTTTTCATTAAATAAACTTTTCTCGCCAATGAACATAGCGAAGTTATTTAATTATCAAAATAAATAAAACTAATAATAAAACGAGATGAGATTCACACGGGAGCTGAGGGAATACTGACCAAATTTTCCACTGCGCATGCGCCTGTGACGTCACGGCCAGTGTCGCCATTTCATTGGTCAATTGTTTGGCGGTTATTTATAATAGCCAATGGGAAGGAATGCGCGAGGGAAACAGCCAATGAATGAAAATTAGCTAAAATACAAGCTAAAAAATTAAATTTTCAAATTAGTCTCGCCATGACTTCCGTGAGTGTAGGATGGCGTATGAAACCATTCCAAGACGATGAGGCTAGCTTCAAACTATTACGTAAGCACCGCAACCATCACCACCTCCGCACCACCAGCACCGCAACCACCACCACAAGAACCACCACCACCTCCAACACCAGCATCATCACCACAACCACTTCCACCACCACCATTAAAACACTGCCACCAGCAACACCGTCACTACCACCTCCACCACCAGCACCAGCAACACCGCCACCACCACAACCACTTCCACCACCAGCACCACCTCCACCAGCACCATCACTACCACTTCCACCAGCACAATTACCACCATCACCACCACCTCCACCACCAGCACCATTACCACCTCTAACACCATCACCGCCACCACAACCACTTCCACCACCAGCACCATTACCACCACTGCCACCACCAGCTCCATCACCAGCGCCACCACCACCTCTACCACAACCAACACCATCACCACCACCACCAGCATCACCACCACCACCTCCAACACCAGCATCACCACCACCACCTCCACCACCGGCACCATCATCAGCACCGGCACCACCACCTCCACCACCACAACCTGCACCACTTCCACCAGCACAATCACCACCACCACCACCAGCACGATCACTACTTCCACCACCTCCACCACCATCACCACCACCTCCACCACCAGCACCATTACCACCACTGCCATCACCATCACTACCACCAACACCATTACCACCACTAGCACCATTACCACCACCACCACCTCCACCACCAGCACTAGCACCACCACTTTCACCACCAAACACCAGCACCACTACTGTCACCACCACCACCACCATTACAACCACTTCCACCACCAACACCATTACCACCACTTCCACCATCAACACCATCACAGCCACCATCATTACCACCACTGCCAGCACCAGCACCATTGCCACCATCACCACCTCTACCACCACCAACACCAGCACCACCACCACCAGCACCACAACCACTTCCACCATCAAAACCATCTCCACCACTAGCACCATCACCACCACCACCACCATTACCACTACTGCCAGCACCACCTCCACCACCAGCACCATTACCACTACTGCCACCACCAACACCATTACCACCTCCACTACCTCTACCACCAGCACCGTCACCACCACCTCCACCAGCACCACCACCCCCACCACCAGCACTACCACCTCCACAACCATCACCACCACCACCGATACCATCACCACCACCGATACCACCAGCACCACCATCACAACCACTTCCACCACCACCACCAGCACCATTACCACCAGCACCACCTCCACCAACACTATCACCACCACCTCCACCACAAGCACCAGCATCACCTCCACCTCCAACACCAGCAGCACCCCGACTACTTCCACCACCAGCACCATTACCCCCGCAGCCACCACCACCACCTCTGCCACCTCCACGCCCAGCACCACCTCCACTACCACCACCACCACCATTAAAACACTGCTAAAACCAGCGTCTCCACTACCTCCACCACCAGCACCGGCACCACCACCAGCACCACCACTTCTACCAGCACAATTACCACCACCTCCACCACCAGCACGACCACCTGCACAACACTTCCACCACCACAACTACTTCCACCACCTCCACCACCAGCACCGGCACCACCACCATCACCACCACCTCCACCAGCACAATTACCACCACCTCCACCACCAGCACCGCCACCTCCACCACCAGCACCATCACCACTACCTCCACCACCAGCACCATTACCACCACTGCCACCACCAACACCATTACCACCAACACCAGCACTATCACCACCAACACCACTTCCAACACCAGCACCACCACTGTCACCACCACCAGCACCACCTCCACAACCATCAACACCACCACTTTCACCACCCACCACCACCATTACCACCACTGCCACCACCAACACCATCACAACCACCATCATCACCACTGCCACCACCAGCACCACCATTGCCACCAGCACCACCTCTACCACCATCACCAACACCTGCACCACAACCCCTTCCACCATCAGAAGCATCTCCACCACTAGCACCATCATCACCACCACCACCATTACCACTACTGCCACCAACACCACCACCAGCACCATTACCACCACTGCCACCATCAACACCATTACCACCACCACTACCTCTGCCACCAGCACCACCACCTCCACAACCATCACCACCATCACCGATACCATCACCACCACCTACCACCATCACAACCACAACCACTTCCACCACCACCACCACCTCCGCCACCATCACCAACAGCACCATTACCACCACCTCCACCACAAGCACCATTACCACCACTACCTCTACCACCACCACCTCCACCTCTACTACCAGCATCGTCACTACCACCTCCACCACCAGCACTATCACCACCAAGAGATCCATCACCACCACCAGCACCACCACACCCACCACCAGCACCATCACCACCACCTCCACCACCAGCACCATCACCACCACCAGAATCACCACCTCCACCAGCACCATTGCCACCACCACTTCCACCACTAGCACCACTTCCACCTCTACCACCACCACCACCACCACCCTACCAGAACCAATACCACCAGCACCATCTCCACCCTTAGCACTACCTCCACCACCAGCACCATCACCACTACCTCCACCATTAAAACACTGCCACCACCAGCACTATCACCGCCACCTCCACCACCAGCACAATTACCCCCACTACCAGGACCACCACAACCACCACCACCACCACCACAACCTCCGCAACCAGCGCCATCACCACCACCAGCACCGTCATCACCAGCACCACCACCTCCACCATTAAAACACTGCCACCATCAGCACCGTCATCACCACCTCCACCACCACCACCACCAGCTCTATCACCACCACCTCCACCACCAGCACCATTACAACCACCACCATTAAATCTGCCACCACTACAACCACTTCCACCACCATCACCACCACCTCTACAACCACCTTCACCACTATCACCACCTCTACCACCAGCACCACCACTTCCACCACCATTAAAACACTGCCACCAACACCACCACCAGCACTATCACCACCACCTTTACCACCAGCACTACCACCCCCACCGCCATCACCACCTGCACCACCATCAAATCATTGCCAACAGCACCATTACCACCACTGCCACCTCCACCACCATTACAACCACTTCCACCATTATCACCACTGCCACCAACAACACCATTACCACCACTTCCACCACCAGCACCACCTCTACCACCAACACCATCACCACCACCACTTCCACCACAACCCCTTCCACCATCAAAACCATCTCAACCACTAGCACCATCATCACAACCACCACCATTACCACTACTGCCACCACCACCTCCACCATCAGCACCATTACCACCACTGCCACCACCAACACCATTACCACCAGCACCACCACATCCACCAGCACCACCCCCACCACCAGCACTACCACCTCCACAACCATCACCACCACCTCTACCACCATCACAACCACAACCACTTCCACCACCACCACCTCCGCCACCATCACCAACAGCACCACCACAAGCACCATTACCACCACTACCTCTACCACCACCATCACCTCTACCACAAGTACCTCCACCTCTAATACCACTTCCGTCACCACCACCTCCACCACCAGCACTATCACCACCAAGATATCCATCACCACCACCAGAACCACCAGCACCATCACCACCACCAGCACCACCACCAGCACCATCACCACCATCTCCACCACCAGAACCACCACCAGAAACACCACATCCACCACCAGCAGCACCACCACCACCAGAACCACCACCTCCACCTCCAGCACCACCACAAGCACCAGCAGACCCACCACCATCACAAACACTTCCACCAGCACCAGCACCACCATTGCCACCACCATCACCACTTCCACCACTAGCACCATTACCACCACCACCTCTACCAACACCACTTCCACCTCTACCACCAGCACCATCACCACCACCTCCAGCACAACCAGCACCGCAACCACCACCACATCCATCACCACCACAAGTACCACCACCTCCACCATCACCAACAGCACCACCACCTCCAACACCAGCATCATCACCACCACCACAACCACTTCCACTACCACCACCACCTCCGCCACCACCACCATTAAAACACTGCCACCAGCAACACCGTCACTACCACCTCCACCACCAGCACCATCACCACCGCCACCACCACAACCACTTCCACCACCAGCACCATCACTACCACTTCCACCAGCACAATCACCACCATCACCACCACCTCCCCCACCAGCACCATTACCACCATCACCACCTCTAACACCATCACCGCCACCACAACCACCACCAGCACCACCTCCACCACCACCAACACTATCACCACCACCTCCACCACGAGCACCACCACCACCACCATCATCACCTCCACCACCAGCACCATCACCTCCACCTCCATCACAAGCACCACCACCCGCACAAACAGCATCACCTCCACTACCACCGCCGCCACCATTAAAACACTGCTAACACCAGCACTCCACCTCCACCAGTACAATCACCACCACCTCGACCACCACAACCTGCACCACTTCCACCAGCACAATCAACACCACCTGCACCACCACCACAACTACTTCCACCAGCACCATCACCACCAACACCGCCACCTCCACCACCAGCACCATCACCACCACCTCCACCACCAGCACCATTACCACCACTGCCACCACCAGCACCACTGCTACCACCACCACCAGCACCATTACCACCAGCACCACCTCTACCACCACCACCAACACCACCTCCACCACACCCAGTCACCACCACCACCACCACCTCTACCACCAGCACCACTTCCACCACCACCACCATTACCACCACTGCCACCACCAACACCATTACCACCACTGCCACCACCAACACCATCATTACCACCACTGCCACCACCAGCACCACCACTTCCACCAGCAGCACCATCACCACCTCTACCACCACCATCACCACCACCACCTGCACCACAACCCCTTCCACCATCAAAACCATCTCCACCACTAGCACCATCACCACCACCACCGCCATTACCACTACTGCCAGCACCACCTCCACCACCAGCACCATTACCACCACTGCCACCACCAACACCATTACCACCTCCACTACCTCTACCACCAGCACCGTCACCACCACCTCCACCAGCACCACCACCCCCACCACCAGCACTACCACCTCCACAACCATCACCACCACCACCGATACCATCACCACCACCTCTACCACCAGCACCACCATCACAACCACAACCACTTCCACCACCACCATCACCACCACCTCCGCCACCATCACCAACATCACCACCACAAGCACCATTACCACCACTACCTCTACCACCACCACCAGCACCTCCACCTCTACTACCAGCACTATCACCATCAAGAGATCCATCACCACCACCTCCACCACCAGCACCAGAACCACCACCTCCACCACCAGCACCAGAACCACCACCTCCACCACCAGCACCAGAACCACCACCTCCACCACCAGCACCAGAACCACCACCTCCACCACCACCAGAAACACCACATCCACCACCAGCACCAGAACCACCACCAGAACCACCACCTCCACCTCCAGCACCACCACTACCACCAGCAGACCCACCACCATCACAAACACTTCCACCAGCACCAGCACCACCATTGCCACCACGGCCACCACCACTTCCACCACTAGCACCATTACCACCACCACCACCTCTACCAACACCACTTCCACCTCTACCACCAGCACCAGCACCACCACCTCCAGCACAACCAGCACCGCAACCACCACCACATCCATCACAACCACAAGTACCACCACCTCCTCCATCGCCAACAGCACCACCACCTCCACCACCAGCACCACCACCACAACCATTACCACCACTGCCACCACCGGCATCTCCACCACCTCCAACACCAGCATCATCACATCACCACAACAACCACTTCCACCACCACCACCACCTCCGCCACCACCACCATTAAAACACTGCCACCAGCAACACCTTCACTACCACCTCCACCACCAGCACCATCACCACCGCCACCACCACAACCACTTCCACCACCAGCACCATCACTACCACTTCCATCAGCACAATCACCACCATCTCCACCACCAGCACCATTTCACCACCAGCACCATTACCACCAGCACCACCTCTAACACCATCACCGCCACCACAACCACTTCCACCACCACCACCACCTCCACCACCACCAACACTATCACCACCACCTCCACCACGAGCACCAGCACCACCAGCATCACCTCCACCACCTCCACCACAAGCACCACCACCCGCACAACCAACATCACCTCCACCACCACCACCTCCAACACCAGCAGCACCAACAACACCATTACCACCACCACCACCACACCATTACCACACCACCTCCACCACCAGCACTATCACCACCACTTTCACCACCAACACCACCTCCAGCACCACCTCCACAACCATCAACACCACCACCTCTACCACCACCACCACCACCTCCACCACCATTACAACCACTTCCACCAACACCATTACCACCACTGCCACCACCAACACCATCACAATCACCATCATTACCTCCACTGCCAGCACCAGCACCACCACTTCCACCACCAGCACCATTGCGCCCATCACCACCTCTACCACCACCACCACCACCTGCACCACAACCCCTTCCACCATCAAAACCATCTCCACCACTAGCACTATCATCACCTCCACCACCAGCACCATTACCACCACTGCCATCACCAACACCATTACCACCACCACTACCTCTGCCACCAGCACCGTCACCACCACCTCCACCACCATCACCACCACCTACCACCAGCACCATCACAACCACAACCACTTCCACCACCACCATCACCACCACCTCCGCCACCATCACCAACAGCACCACCACAAGCACTATTACCACCACCTCCACCACCAACACCATTACCACCTCCACCTCTACCACCACCAACACCACCACCTCTACTACCAGCACCGTCACCACCACCTCCACCACCAGCACCGTCACCACACCTCCACCACCAGCACCGTCACCACCACCTCCACCACCAGCACCATCACCACACCTCCACCACCAGAATCGCCACCTCCACCACCACCACTACCACCAGCAGACCCACCACCATCACAAACACTTCCACCAGCACCACCATTGCCACCACGGCCACCACCATCACCACCACTTCCACCACTAGCACCATTACCACCACCAGCACTATCACCACCACCACAACCACCACCCTACCAGCACTAATACCACCAGCACCACCACCAGCACCATCTCCACCCTTAGCACCACCTCCACCACCAGCACCATCACCACTACCTCCACCATTAAAACACTGCCACCACCAGCACTATCACCGCCACCTCCACCACCAGCACCACCACCTCCACCAACAGCACAATTACCCCCACTACCATTACCACCACCACAACCAACACCACCACCACCACAACCTCCGCAACCAGCGCCATCACCACCACCAGCACCGTCACCACCACCACCACCACCTCCACCATTAAAACACTGCCACCATCAGCACCGTCATCACCACCTCCACCACCACCACCACCTCTACAACCACCTCCACCACTGTCACACCTCTACCATCAGCACCACTTCCACCACCATTAAAACACTGCCACCAACACCACCACCAGCACTATCACCACCACCATCACCACCCCCACCACCTGCACCACCATCAAATCATTGCCAACAATACTGTTACCGCCACTGCCAGCACCAGCACTATCACCACCATTAAAACACTGCCACCACCAGCAACATCTCCAGCACCATTACCACCACCACCTTTACCACCATCCCTACCAGCAGCACCGTCACCACCACCTCCACCACCAGCACCACCATCAGCATCATCAACACCACCTGCACCACCACCACCACCAATACCATCACCAGCACTATCACCACCTCCACCTCCAGCACCACCTCTATCACCATCACAAACACTTCCACCACCGCCGCCACCATTACCACTACTGACACCAGCAGCACCAGCACCACCACCTCCAAAATCCAACACCATTACCACCACTGCACCACCTCCACCCCCAGCACCACCTCTACCACCAGCACTATCACCATCATATCCACAACAACCACCACCTCCACCTCCACCACCAGCACTATCACCACCACGAGCATCACCAGCAGCACCAGCTCCACCTGCACTACCACCACCACCACTGCCACTACCTCCACCCTCTACCACCGGCACCGTCACCACCACCTCCACCACCACCACCGCCACCACCACCAGCACTATCACCACCTTCACCACCACCACCGCTACCACCACCAGCACTATCACCACCTCTACCACCAGCACCAGCACAACCACCATCACTACACCACCACCACATCCATCACCATCACCAGCACCACCTCCACCAACAGCACTATCACCACCATCCCACCACTACCACCAGCACCATTACCACCACCTCTACCACCTCCACCACTAGCACCACCACCACCACCACTACCTCCACCACCATTACCACAACTGCCACCACCAGCACCATTACCACCACCACCACCTATACCACCTCCACCACCTCTACCAGCACCACCTCCACCACCTGCACCACCACCTCTACCACCATCACCACTACCACCACCGTCACTACCACCACCACCGCCATTAAAACACTGCCACCACCAGCACTGTCTCCACCACCACCACCACCTGCACCACCTCCACCACCACCCTCCACCACCACCACCACCTGCACCACCTCCACCACCACCACCTCTACTATCACAAACACTGCCACCACCAGCACCATCACCACCACCTCCAACACCCCTTCCACCACCACCATCACCACCACCACCAGCATCAGCACCTCCACAACCAGCACCATCACCTGCACTACCAACACCACCACTATTACCACTACTAGCTTACCACCAACACCACCACAACCACCACCGCCATCACCACAACCACCACTACTAGCACTTCCACTACCACTTCCACCACCAGCACTATCACACAAGCACCATCATCACCACCTCCTTCACCATGACCACCACCAGCACCACCACCTCCACAACCAGCACGATCACCACCAACATCAACACCACCACTATTACCACCAGCACCACCTCCACCAACAGCACCATCACCACCTTCACATACACCTCCATCACCATCATCACCACCACCACCGTCAGCACCACCTGCACTACGACCATCAACACCATCACCACCGCCACCACCACTACCACCTCCACCACCAACACCATGACTATTACTAACAAAACCATCACCACCTTCACCACCAACACCATAACCACCACCTCCACCACCACCACCTCCACTAGCACCATCACCACCAACACCACCACCTGCACCATAGCCTCCACCACCACCATCACCACCACCAGCCCCATCTCCTTTAGCACCTCCACCACCAGCACCACAACCACTCCCACCACCACCACCATTAAAACACTGCCACCACCAGCACCCGTTACCACCACCTCCTCCACCACCTCCACAAACAGGACCAGCGCCACCTCCACCTCCACCTCCACCACCATAATCAGCACCTCCGCCAGCGCCACCAACAGCACCAGCAATAACACCACAACCTCCACCACCACCACTTCCACCAGCACCACCAGCACCATCATAACCACCAGCACCATCACCTCCACCAGCAGCAGCACCACCACATCCAGCACCATCGCCACCACCATCACTATCACCACCAGCACCACCACCACCTCCATAACCACCAGCGCCACCACAACCTCCACCTCCACCAGCATCACCACCATCACAACCACCACCACCATAGCCACCACCTCCACCACCAGCATCATCATCACCAGCGCCATCACAACCACTACCACCTCCACCACAAGCAACAGCACCACAACCTCCACCTCCACCACCATCACCGCGACCACCTCCACCACCATCTCCATCACCAACTCCACCACTAGCACCACCACAACCTACAGCACCACCACCTCCACCACCATCACCGCGACCACCTCCACCACCATCTCCATCACCAACTCCACCACTAGCACCACCACAACCTCCAGCACCACCACCTCCACCACCATCTCCATCACCAACTCCACCACTAGCACCACCACAACCTCCAGCACCACCACCTCCACCACCATCTCCATCACCAACTCCACACTAGCACCACCACAACCTCCAGCACCACCACCACCTCCACCATCTCCATCACCAACTCCACCACTAGCACCACCACAACCTCACCACCACCATCTCCATCACCAACTCCACCACTAGCACCACCACAACCTCCAGCACCACCATCTCCATCACCACCAACTCCACCACTAGCACCACCACAACCTCCAGCACCACCACCTCCACCACCATCTCCATCACCAACTCCACCACTAGCACCACCACAACCTCCAGCACCACCACCTCCACCACCATCCATCACCAACTCTGCCAACTAGCACCACCACAACCTCCAGCACCACCATCTCCATCACCAACTCCACCACTAGCACCACCACAACCTCCAGCACCACCACCTCCACCACCATTTCCATCACCAACTCCACCACTAGCACCACCACAACCTCCAGCACCACCATCTCCATCACCAACTCCACTAGCACCACCACAACCTCCACCACCACCACGAAGCAGAGAACAGGTCCCTTGAATAGCGTTCTTCTGTTCACCTGCAGAGATAGAAATGTACACCCCAACCCGAACAGTTATACTAGCTGTTATATACCTCAAAATGTATTGAATCTGCATAGCCGTAGTTCTGTGAGAGAGGGACGGAAAATGGTATAAGATATACACATAAGGGAACTGGTTTCCTGCCAGTAGATTAGGGAGGTAGATGGTAGAATGGAAAGGATGAAGAAGCAGATATAAGGGACTTTTGTAATGTCTAGGGTTATTTCATTTAGGAAGTTTTGTTATGATAAGGATAATAATATTGATATCATTATTATTGTTATTGTTATTATCATTATTATAGTTATTATAGATATTGTTTTTATTATAATAATCACTGTTATTATTATTATTATTGTTAGTATTTTTTTTAGCAACATCATTATTATCATTATGATAATCTTAGTACTGTTTTTATTATTAGTTTTCTTATTTTTAAATGATAGATCAAAGTTACAATAATCATTTTATATTATTATTGTTCCTATTATAATCATTATTATTGCTGGATTCATGGGTATGAAAGTACACATAGGTGCAAGCACAAGTACAATCACACATGTAATATACAGAAGAACTGAACCCTTGTAAGTAGGTAGGTAGGTAAATAGGTGGGATTTGAATATGTGAACATTTTAATGTGATTTAAGGACAAGTGAGGGAATGACTGGTCGCCAGCAAATGAACCGCTGAACAAAGGAATAAGAAGACAGAGAAGATCATGAAAATCCTGGAGGGGACAGGGATGAACGGACAGACATTGGGAGTAAATGGACAGATAAGGGGAATGGATTGCAATGAAGCTCTCGCTTTCCTCTTTCCCTTTCTTTCCAACTCCTCTTCCTACACTTCCTCAGTTTCCTTCCCCACCTTTCCCACTCCCCTTCCTTAACTTCCACGACTTTGCCTTCTCCCCCTGTTGCTTCGCCTTTTCCTTCTATCCCATTGTCTTCTCCTCCTTCCCTTGCCTCACCCGTGGTCCGTCCTCCAAAGAGTGAAGAAGGCGCTGCTGCAGTCCAGTGCCATCTTGGAGGCCTTTGGCAATGCCGAGACCAACCGCAGTGACAACTCCTCCCGCTTTGGCAAGTACATGGACATCAACTCTGACTTGGTAGCCACGCACAGAGTTACCTGCTGGAGAGGTCCCGTGTCGTCCTCCAGCAGCCAGGAGAAAGAAACTTCCACTCATCCTATCAGGTATGGAACCTTTTTTTTTTTTATTCTTTTTTTGGGGGGGGGCGTGTAAATCAGTTTATTTTGGTATTTCATATTGAATTGAGACATCTTTTCAATTCAAGTAGTATCTTTATGCTTTATGGCAGTGCTAACAAAATGGAGTGATGATCCTAGTTTGCCTGTTATCTATTTCTATTTTATTTTTATTATTATTATTATTATTATTATTATTATTATTATCATCATCAGTATTGGTATCATCGTTATTAGTATTACTGTTATGTTTATGGTTATTGATATAATTGTTTTTTCTTTTTTTTTCAATAGCAATGATGCCACTGCACAGGTTATTGATTAAAGATGAAATACTGAAAAGATAATGCTTAGTCCCTCGCCTCCTAACTCTCTGATTCCACCACAGGGTGACATGAATTCACTTCTGGGGGTGATGTGTCGCCGGTCAGGTGACCAAGGCACTATGCCGTCGCGTGATTGCAGCGAGAGGCGAGGTCATGGAGAAGCGGCACACAGAGAGCGAGGCCAGCTATGGGCGTGATGTCAAGTCATAGGCAGCCTCCTTAATCACATTTGGTGAGCGAGTGATTTAGCGAGTAGTAGTTGAGTCAGGAGACAAAGGACGTTGATCTCCAGGGTAAGGGATGAATTTTTTATTTGGGTGGAAACTGCAGTCCATGGTGTTGAGAGTACATCTGACAAGTTGATAATTGTGTTCTAACTCCCGTCTTTCTTTATATCTCTGTTATTCTCTCTCTACTTTATTTCAAATATTAATTGTAGTATGGGTTTTATCCGCTGCTATTTGAAGAAGGAAGGAGCCATTAAAGGCACCTTGAATACCGCGCATAACTCTTACAGGTGATCGCTGGAGACGTCCTCGTGGGGAACGGCAGAGTGGGGAGTGCGAGGGACGGAGGGGGAGACGCCTCGGCATCCGCGAGAGGAAGCCCAGGTTCCTCTGCGTCCCGGTCTGCTGCCAGGAACACGATGGACGAAGGTGGGTTCAGGGAGGCGAGTTGCTGCACGGCGCGGTCGAAGTCCTGTCTCCTCCCGGCTCTTCTTGCTCATTGGGGATTGGGGATTAAAAGTCGTCCTTCCAGTATCTAGTTATGCATATGATTTTAAATGATTTTAGCAATTTTTTGTAAAATTCATGTAAATGTGCAAGTAAATTAATGAACCAAAAAAGAAAAGAAAAGAAAAGGAATACGTTGGTACACAAAAAATATTTCTTATTTCCTTTATGGTCAATGATTGTAAGAAGTTTTTTTTTTCATTGTTGTTCATTGAATTATATATTTTATTATTGATGCTATTATTTTTTGTAGGTGTTATCCTCAAGCCTAGTGAGGAAGATCAGCAGAAATGACAAGATGTCTGAGCGAGCCATCCTGGTGACAGACAGACAGATCTGCAAACTGCACAGCAAGACTCACGCCTTTGGGATCCCCCATTCCAGGAGGTGAGAATTGGCATTTTTTCTTTCCTTCTTTTCTTTTCTTTTCCTTGCTGCTTTTACTTCTTAACTTACTTTTTTGGGCGTAATTTTTCTCTTATTTTCACTGTTACATTCATCTTCTCGTTTCCTTTCTCTCTCACATTTTCTTTTGTTTCTCTCATTTTCTTTTCCTTTTCTTTCTCTGATGTTTAATTTTTCTCATTTTCATTTTCTTTTCCTTTTTATGTGTGCATGCGTGTGTATTCTCATTTCCTTTCTTTTTTTTTATTCCCATTCCCGTTTTCCTTGTCAGTCTCACTCCCACTCTCACACTGTTTCTGTCTTCTCCCTTCCCCTCCCCTCCTCCTCCTTCCCCCTCCCTCCTCTTTCCTTCCCCTTCCCTCTCCCTCTATGCAGTTGTTAATTGAGATAATGTTATATTTTCCTTGGCTATTTTTAGATAGAATTACTCATGCTCTGGATTAGAAATTTCACCAGCTGTCCATTCTCTCATAACTTCATTAGTTGACATTAACAACATGAACAATTTCCACAAAATAGGTGAGTGGGATCAGTGTGAGCCCAGGACAGGACTAGCTGGTGACCATTCCCTTGCGAGGAAGCAACGACTTTGTGGTCTCCCTGATGTCCCAGTCAGACGCCAACGGGGTGGGAGAGCTCACAGGACTCCTCCTCCGGCAGTGCCAGCTGTGAGTTGCTGTCATGGTCCTTTCATTGCATTTTTCATGTCATGACATGTAGTCCCGTTACCTAAGGGCCTAGGTAGACTAAGGTTTGCGAGTGTTGCTGATCAATCATTTTTGAAAAAAAGAAATCCCCAAGTTGATCAGTCATTCTTGCAGGTACTCATTTTATTTTGATCGGTTATTCTAATAGGGAACTTGCAGTGTTTTAGTGTTGATGACCGAGTGATGCTCATTCGTAGCGCAAGTCTTGGCAAAGTCGCCCAAGCTGGACTCATCCTTGGATTTTTTTTATGAGCCATATGGAAGGCTAATTGCTGCAGCCTGGAAGGAAACGAAAGTGGGAACTTTCCCGGTTTTTAGGTAAATTATTATATTATATAATACTTCAGCTTTTTTCACCGTAAGACCATGTGGCTAGATAATAAAAGCCATAACAAGAGAAGGGAAGCCATAAAAAGTCGTAATGTTTGTAGGTACACAGTTACCTTTAAGATTTTACAGTACCCATATGGTGCTTAGATTCAAGGTACACACATAGTTACAATTAATGAAGTTTGGTTAAAAAGGGTGCAAGATTTGACTGTCACGGATCTCGGAACCAACCAGGTAATATATATTAGAAGTTACAGCACAAAGTACTACTCGGATCATTCTTTTTAAGAGGACTGTCATTGTGGGTTGTGGCCATAAATTTTATACTCTTGAACGCGTGGAAATACACCCCTATGAGCAATAGACCCCAAACATGTTAACTTTGTGGGAAGACGGGAATGGCACTGCAACTGATTGTTCCAAAAATTTTACTTCTTTTCATAGTATGTTCGTTCTGGTAAATATTAGAGTATTTTATCACGGTCTTTGAGTATTTTATCTCAACATGACCTTTTGGTATGATTTGCAATATGTCCAGCCTATCTCTTTTTATCTGCAGATGCACCCCTTATAAGTCTTGGCTCTTTGTTGTAGTTTTAATCTCTTAAATATCTCTTTGAATAGTGCACAGCATCTTTTGTAGCGTACTTTTGCTGAAGGTAATATCAACCCTTTTTCTTTCGTTGCAGTGCAGGAAGGGCACAAAGCGAGGTGAGCTCATCTACTCGTGGCCATTCCTCCACCTCCCCAGACCAGCCTTCACCGCCAGGCTCCCAGCCCCCCATTAAGGCCCCCGCCAGGAGCCAGTGGTTATGGCAATGGCAATGATCATGGCTATGGCAGTGGACACATCAAGGGCGGCAGTGGCTACCACAATGTTGACAGGAACAGCAACGGAAATGGCCATGTCTATACCAGTACAGGAAGATACTGAGTTCAGAATGTCACCACCTTCTATCAGGAAACGGTGGTGGTGACTAATGTTTGTTATGGGAGTGAAGATATTAAAGTGTGCCTTATTTTTCATTGTAGCTTCAAGTTTGTGATTGGGATTATTTTGAGATCCCATTCCTGTTTTTTCATTATCGTTTTTTCTCCTTATTGTCATTGATATCTTTTTTCTTTCTTTTTTGTAAGATGTGTCTTCCTAAAATCTCCCCCTTGTCTATATGCTATGAAAGTGTTCTGTTTCTAAATCTGTGTGTTATTAGTTTTGTGTTAGGACATGATTTGTTGTGTGCTATGTAACCCTGTAAAGCTTGTAAACCACCAGTATATTTGTTAACAGCACAGGTGGTGGTTTGTATGATTTGTTTTGTACATACTTAGACATAGCAGTTTAATGACTTTGAATTTAATATTAAGAATTTCCTGATTTCTTTCATTAATTTGCCTTTTTTACGAAGTTTATGAATATAACAGTGCTTCTTAAGCTGAGAATTTGGCATATAGTGTTGGTCCAAGAACCAGCAGATTCTCGTGTCTTATGGGAGAAACTGGGTAGAACCTGATTGATTTGATATAACAATTACCATATATTAGCATTTACTTTTTGTGTTATATTTCCTTCCTCATAGCTCATGCATTTTAATGTTTCATTTGTTTGCTTCATTCACCACTTATTCGTTTGGTCAAGTCTTTCCATAATGTAGTGCTATACATTGCATTTCTCTCTGTTATATATGATATTGAGAAAGCCATCCTATAATAGCTATAGAATGAGGCTTTTAGTGTTTTACTTGTAGTCCAGAGACAGGTCCAGATCTTGTAGGCCTATTTTTGAGATGTAGTGTTATATATAGCTGCTAGTTAGCTTTTTTTTTTTATATAAACAGGAGTTATAGCAGATTTTTTTTTTCATTACTATTGTTATATATATGTTCTAACCATGTCTTTGTTTTCCCCACAAAGATACTGCTGCTATCTGCTGTCTCGACTCACTTTCCATTAGTCGTAAAGCAACTTGCATGCAACTACCTATGGTCAGTAGAATTGTAACTGATTCCCTTGCTTGTGTTTGCAAAAGGGCCTAATGGCAGTGCATAATAGGTCAGTTATTTTGAATAGTTAATCTTAGGGAGTTTGAACGAGAACTAGAAAGAGTCATCGGATTATTTTTCATTTTTTCATCAGTTGAAGAGTATCTATAGCAAGACTGGGAATGTAATGGTACTTAAATAGCGGGAGAGTTAGTCATGTTTTATGACTTTATATTCATGCTAATTCATTATCTGTCTTTATTATTCTTATTATTTTTGTATGGTTCTTAATATTCTCTTTTTTACCAGAATATATTTTTCTAGTTTTTCTGTTGTTTTTTTCTGTGAAAAGCAGATGCTATATGACCTTTTTAATGAAGAGAAGTGTACTGTAGAAAAATTGTTATTGAAATGTTACACTGAGGTTTTGATTTGATAAAGGCAAAGTGACCCACGGTATCATGTAAATTTTAGTATCTTGTTTGCTTTCAGAATTGAATTGGATGTCTTTTTGTGTTTCTTTAGTTGAATGCTTTGGTTGTTCTTTTCTCATGTTTTGATTTTCTTCACATTACTTGCTATTCTTTAGAAATGTATTACCAAGTACTTATCGTTGCAGTGAGGAAGATTGTACAGCTTATCGCAGCTTCAAAATACAAGATCAGTAAACTTTGAAAAGAGAAAAGGGGACTTATGCACTGTCTATTTTCTTGTTATGTGAAATGTGGAATATGTACACTGAATGGATTTGACAGAAAAAAGATGTTGCTGATGTTAAAAGAGTGAAAGAAAAGCAACAAAAATATCTCTAATGAGTGAATTTGTAAGTGTGCGCCATTGATGGGGGAGGATTTGAGGAGCGAAAGGTCATGCATCACGTTTGAAATATTGCTTGAGAAGTTCCCTCTGTTTGGGAATGACTGCGTGTAGTGTTTCAGATTACCACATTGAGAAATCCCGAGTGTATTCTTCTATGGTAACATTGTGGTTGCCTAATCCCTTTCCATGTACAGGACAGCATTTTCTTTCATAGGTTATATGACAAACTAAAGCTTTTTAATATTTTATTTTGTTTTTTGAAACAGTTGATGTGAGGAAGCAGTATGCAAGTAAGATATCAATTATCACACAAGTTGTGTACATAAATGCACATACCCACACACACACAAACAGACATACATATTTACACACATACATACATCTATGCATATACACATGTAGGCAAGGGTTTGTGAATGTTCTCTGTATTAACAGACCAAAGTGTGAAAGACGGCCAGTCCCTCTAACAGCAACTAGATGTCAGGCATTGCTGATGCCTTAACAAACCGTATGCAGAGATGATACACTTTTTGAGTGTTGCCAGTTTATTGGAATATTGTATATTACATAGATGTTTATGAATAAAAGTGTCTATACAATGCTTTTTGTTATCATTTACTGTACACCCCAAAATTGTATATTTTTTATTCAATTATTTTCTCCTTTTTCAATAGGATTTAAGAAACAGGAGAAAAATCATTAGAATTAAATTACATAGATGATTTTCAGAAAAGAATTTAAGGAAAGCTGTCTTTTTAAAGAGGTGGAGTAAATTTTCAGCTAAAATGTATATATATATATATATATATATATATATATATATATATATATATATATATATATATATATATATATATATATATATATATATATATATATATATATATATATATATATATATATATATATAAGTGTATATATATATATATATATATATATATATATATATATATATATATATATATATATATATATATATATATATATATATATATATATATATATATATATATATATATATATATATATATATATATATATATATATATATATATATATATATATATATATATATATATATATATATATATATATATATATATATATATATATATATATATATATATATTGTTCTGGGCGACTTCAATGCGGTATCTGGCTGTGATCGAGCTGGCTATGAGATGTCTGTCGGTCCCCATGGTTCAGGAGCTGATGCCGGTAGCGAGAATAGCCTCCTTTTCCGGGACTTTGCTAGGTCCCAGAAATTGAGGATTTCTGGCTCCTGGTACCAGCGCCCAGACCCACATCGCTGGACATGGTACAGTGATGCGGGTAACGCAGCCAAGGAGATCGACCACATACTTGTTAGCACTCGTTGGAGGATCCTTCAGAATTGCAGGGTGTACAGGAGTGCTGAGTTCTGTGGTACTGACCATAGATTGGTTGTGGCTACCTCCGGGTCCACTTCAAAACCCCCAGCGGTCAAATGATCACCTAGGGTGTTTCATTTGGACAGGCTGAGGGAGGGGAGTGTGCCGCAGGTTTGCTGAGGCAATCTCTGATCGTTTCGCAGTGCTTGGCAGTCTGACAGACCCTGTTCTTCTGTGGGATACCTTTAAGCGTGAAACGCTTGATACAGCTCAAGATACGATTGGTGTACGCCCGAGAGCAGTACAGAATTCCATCTCGCGGGGACACTGGAAGCCACTGATGCATGTCGTGCGGCTCGTCTGACAGGGGATCGGGAATTGCACCGTTCTCATGTGCGCAGAACTCGGTCCCTGTTAAGAAGGGACAAGGAACAGTTTATTAGGAGTCTTGCAGAGGAGGTAGAAGGCCATTTCTTAGTAAATGACCTTCGTCCTGCATATCAAGCCCTGAGAAAGGTGAACTCCAAGCCCTCTTCACAGGTGACAGCAGTTCGCTCAGTAAGTAGTCAGATCGTTTCAGATCCTGTTGCGGTGCGGGGACGTTGGGCTGAGTATTTTGAGCAGCTGTACCAGGTTGACCCACCAACAGTTAACTTGGATGCGGGTAGTGTCGAGATCCCGCTGCCGAATCCACCTATCAGTGAGGACCCTCCCTCCCTAACTGAAGTTAGGGGGGCGATTTCCAAGCTGAAGAGTGGTAAAGCAGCTGGTATCTGCGGCATACCAGCTGAACTGTTAAAGGCTGGTGGTGAACCTATGGCACGGGGGTTACATGCTGTCCTGGCTGCCATCTGGCAGTCCGGTTCCATTCCTCCTGACCTGTTGAGGGGTGTGGTCATCCCTCTCTGGAAGGGGAAGGGGGACCGTTGGGACTGCAGCAATCACCGAGGCATCACACTGCTCAGTGTACCAGGCAAGGTTCTTGCCCACATCCTTCTGAGACGTATCAGAGACCATCTACTGAGGCACCAGAGACTGGAGCAATCCGGATTCACTCCTGGTAAGTCCACAATAGACCGTATCCTCGCGCTTCGAGTCATTGTAGAGCGCCGTCGTGAGTTCGGGCGTGGGCTGCTTGCAGCCTACATCGACCTCAAGAAGGCGTTCGATACGGTGCATCGGGAGTCACTTTGGGAGATCCTGAGGCTGAGAGGAATACCAACAAGGATTATTGGACTAATAGCAAGCCTGTATACTGGTACTGAAAGTGCCGTAAAGTGTGGTGGGGGCCTGTCGAGCTTCTTTCCTGTTAGTTCAGGAGTGAGGCAAGGCTGTGTCCTTGCACCAACTCTTTTCAACACTTGCATGGACTGGATACTGGGCAGAGCTACTGTTCAAAGTCATTGTGGGGCAATGCTGGGCAATATCAAGGTTACAGACCTTGACTTTGCTGATGACGTTGCCATTCTATCTGAGTCTTTGGAAACCCTAGTGGCGGCTCTCGATGCATTTAGCAATGAAGCGAAGCCCCTGGGTCTAGAGGTCTCCTGGACCAAGACCAAGGTCCAGGAATTTGGGGACTTGTTAGGAGAACCTGTTCAGTCGGTA
>NW_020870526.1:457955-460455 GCF_003789085.1 Penaeus vannamei | reverse complement strand
GTCGCCGACGAGCTCGAGAAGGAGACCAGATAGTCGCCGACGAGCTCGAGAAGGAGACCCAGGTAGTCGCTGACGAGCACGAGAAGAGACCCAGGTAGTCGCCGACGAGCCCGAAAAGGAGACCCAGGTAGTCGCCGACGAGCCCGAGAAGGAGACCTAGATAGTCGCCGACGAGCACGAGAAGAAGACCCAGGTAGTCGCCGACGAGCCCGAGAAGGAGACCCACGTAGTCGCCGACGAGCTCGAGAAGGAATCAGGTAGTCGCCGACGAGCTTGAGAAGGAGACCCAGGTAGTCGCCGACGAGCCCGAGAAGGAGACCCAGGTAGCCGCCGACTAGCCCGAGAAAGAGACCTAGATAGTCGCCGACGAGCACGAGAAGGAGACCCAGGTAGTCGGCGACGAGCTCGAGAAGGAGACCCAGGTAGTCGCCGACGAGCCCGAGAAGGAGACCCAGGTAGTCGCCGACGAGCCTTGAGAAGGAGACAGGTAGTCGCCGAACGACCCAAGAAGGAGACCAGGTAGTCGCCGACGAGCCCGAGAAGGAGACCCAGGTAGTCGAGAGAGCTCGAGAAGGAGACACAGGTAGTCGCCGACGAGCTCGAGAAGGAGACACAGGGAGCCGACGAGCTCGAGAAGGACACCAGGTCGTCGCGACGAGGCAGAGAAGAGACCCAGGTAGTCACCGCCTGAGAAGGGGAACACAGGTAGTCGCCGACGAGCCGAGAAGGAGACCCAGGTAGTCGCCGACGAGCTCGAGAAGGAGACACAGGTAGTCGCCGACGAGCTCGAGAAGGAGACACAGGTAGTCGTCGACGAGCTCGAGAAGGACACCCAGGTAGTCGTCGACGAGCTCGAGAAGGAGACCCAGGTAGTCACCGAGGAGCTTGAGAAGGAGACCCAGGTAGTCGCCGATGCGCCCGATGAGGAGACCCAGGTAGCCGCCGACGAGCCCGATGAAGACCCGAGTCGACCCAGGTAGTCGTCGACGAGCTCGAGAAGGAGACCCAGTAGTCGTCGACGAGGCCCGAGAAGGAGACCCAGGTAGTCGTCGAACGAGCCGAGAAGACACCAGGTAAGTCCGCCGACGAAGAAGGAGACAGGTAGTCGCCGACGAGCCCAAAAGAACCCAGGTAGTCGCGACGAAGCCCGAGAAAGGAGACCCAGGTAGTCGCCGACGAGACCTCGAGAAGGAGACCCAGGTAGTCGAGCCGACGGAGCCCGACGAAAAAGACCAGAGTAGTCGCCGACGAGCCGAGAAGAGAGACCAGGTAGTCGCCGACGAGATCGAGAAGGAGACCCAGGTAGTCGCCGACGAGCTCGAGAAGGAGACCCAGGTAGTCGCCGACGAGCCCGAGAAGGAGACCCACAGGTAGTCGCCGACGAGTCCCGAGAGGAGGCCCCAGGTAGTCGCCGACGAGCCCGAGGAGACCCAGGTAGTCGCCGACGAGCCGAGAAGGAGACCCAGGTAGTCGCCGACGAGCCCGAGAAGGAGACCCAGGTAGTCGCCGAGGAGCCGAGAAGGAGACCCAGGTAGTCGCCGACGAAGCCCGAGAAGGAGACCCAGGTAGTCGCCGACGAGCCCGAGGGAGACCCAGGTAGTCGCGACGAGCTCGAGAAGGAGACCCAGGTAGTCGTCGAGACCCAGGTAGCGCCGACGAGGAGAAAGGAGACCCAGGTAGTCGCCGACGAGCTCGAGAAGGAGACCCAGGTAGTCGCCGACGAGCCCGAGAAGGAGACCCAGGTAGTCGCCGACGAGCCCGAAGGAGACCCAGGTAGTCGCCGACGAGCTCGAGAAGGAGACCCAGGTAGTCGCCGACGAGCCGAGAAGGAGACCAGGTAGTCGCCGATACCCAGGTAGTCGCCGACGAGCCCGATGAGGAGACCCAGGTAGTCGCCGACGAGCTCGAGAAGGAGACCCAGGTAGTCGCCGACGAGCCCGAGAAGGAGACCAGGTAGTCGCCGACGAGCCCGAGAAGGAGACCCAGGTAGTCGCCCGAGCCCAGGAGACCCAGGGAAGAAGGAGACCCAGGGAGTCACCCTTGAGCCCGAGAAGGAGACCCAGGGAGTCCGGAGCCCGAGAAGGAGACCAGGTAGTCGCCGACGAGCCCCAGGGAGTCGTGAGCCCGAGAAGGAGACCCAGGGAGTCGCCCTTGAGCCCGAGAAGGAGACCCAGGGAGTCGCCCGAGCCCGAGAAGGAGACCCAGGAGTCGCCCTTGAGCCCGAGAAGGAGACCCAGGGAGTCGCCCGCCGAGAAGGAGCCCAGGGAGTCGCCCGAGACCCGAGAAGGAGACCAGGGAGTCGCCCTTGAGCCCGAGAAGGAGACCCAGTAGTCGCCGAGCCCGAGAAGGAGACCCAGAGCCGCCAGGTAGTCGCGACGAGCTCGAAAAAGGAGACCCAGGTAGTCGCCGACGAGCCCGAGAAAGGAGACCAGGTAGTCGCCGACGAGCCGAAAAGAGACCCAGGTAGTCGCCGAGAGCCCGAGAAGGAGACCCAGGTAGT
>NW_020870526.1:442955-450455 GCF_003789085.1 Penaeus vannamei | reverse complement strand
TGGTAGAAATAGAAGTAGCAGCAGCAGCAGTAGTAGAAGGAGGAAAACTAATAGAAGCAACTGTGGTAGTAGTAGTAATGGCGATAAAAATAGCAGCAGCAAGAATGTTAAGGTTAGTAGTATTAGTATCATTAGTAGTGTTAGTAAGAGTAGTTGTAACAGCAGTGGTAAAGGTCCTATTATCAACAGCAGTGCTAGTAAAAGTAGTAGCAGCAGTATTAGAAGTGGTAGTAATAGCAGTAACAGCAACCCTATAGTGACATTAGTTGACAGTAAGAAAAGTTTTTTTAAAACAAATCATCCTATACTTCATTATTATCTATCAGTAAATTAATCATCTCTCCAATGTGTTCAGAAGCCAGTAACCATTTAGGCAAATAAACGAGGAAATGTTGAGGTAAAACTAAATCCATGGTAAAGCTTAAACTTCTCTGTGGCCACAGTTTAGAACCATAATGAATATATCAATAACTTCCTCATGAACTTAACCACTAAAAGGGAAATTTGCTTTTGCCTTTGCTTGTGAGTTTGGTTGTCTCTTGAAGAAAATATGGTTCAGTTAGATTCTATAACCTCACCATTTCCTTTTTAAAAATTACTTTTCTAATCCATTTTTGGATATAACCTCACAGAAAAGAATGAATGGGTGAATTACCAATGAGGATAAGGGGAAGTCTATGAATTTGAAAATAGTGCACAATTTTGCATACTTTGATTTTAGATCTTTAATTGATAGCTTTACGAATCTTTTCCGTAATACCTTTGATTTGTTAGAAACAGCTCTACAGTCTAATTCATTTATTCTGCCTGCATAGCACTGGTTGTCTTCAGAAGAAAAGAAGTGAACAGTAATGAAGAGAGAGTAATGACGCTCTTTAAATGTAATAAGATGTGATTGTCGGCTGTGCGAGTTGGTTTCAGGTCAGAGTTATGTGTAATTCGGTTGTTGGTTATTGTATAAAGTGGCTATTAGTTGGTAGATTAATAATGACGGCAGTTAATGACACGCAGACATAATTAGGAATAATCGTGATGTTAGTTTGAATCTCTTGGAGACAAGCATATAGACAGCTCATGAGAGAACATCAATAATGCTTATATCATTTAAAGTATTTTCATTATTAAATCATCCGAAGACTGATAAGACAATTTCAAGATGAACTATACGTTGGTGCCATTTCAAAAAGAAAATGACAAGTGTTCAAGGTAGAGAACGAGGAGCACCCATTGAACAGAGACGAGTGTCTAAAAGTCAAAAGTCCCTCTTCATTCTCTCGAAATTCTTCCTTTCGAAGAATGACCCTTGAAGAATGGCTTTAAGAGGATGACCTTCGAAGGACAGCCTTGAAGGATGACCTTACAGGGACTGCCTTAGAAGGATGGACTTGGAAGGAGGAACATGCAAGACTGACATGATCCTGTTTTCCTTGTTTGGATCCTCTTTCAGTTGGCTTGGGAGGCAGGTTGGAGCTCGCGGCGCAGTATTCAGAAATGGCTACCTGTCCCCTTTTGACTAGATCTTGTTGAGTGACTGTTCCGGTTTGTTTTTTGTATTTTCTTGTTGACTAGTTTATATTTCAGGGTTTGCTTCATATAGGAAAAGATGTGCAGAACCATAAGGGTATACAGAACTAAGGCAGAGAAAAAAGTAAATATTTACAATCTCTTTCGACAGAGAACTGTTTTGACTAGCTTGATTCTGTAACAGTCAGCAAGCGTTCTTTTCGAAGAGACGTTGCTTGATCACATCCCTGGAGAGGGTGACCATTTTACCATCTGACTAGGCGTCACAATCGGGAGTCTACACACAGATTCCTGTACACTTCGTGGCATCTTGAAGGCACTGTAATAATACAAGCAGCCACTGTCGAAGGAACATAGTTTGCTCCAACTTTTTTTTTCATTTTCTATGGAAGTGAATACATTTCTCAGTCGTATTGTAAAAGCATCTATACACTGTCAGTCAGAACATCCAATAACAGTTCTCCGTGGAAACGCAGTTATTGAAAGACTAGACGCAATGAATATTGTAAATCACAAACGATTGCCCCTGCATATGTACGCACCAGCTTACTAAAACGTAAACTAGAAATACCTTCGTGATCACGCTATATTGCTAGTGATGGTTATAACCGTTCAAAGACCTGCTTTGAAGTAACTGTAATAACGGAAAAAGTACAGTATTAAAAAAAAAAGACTGGAGATAGCCCAGCTACTTCCCTAGTCGAGATGTGGAGTGTGGTTACGATTTGACTCACTGTTGGTCCCGCTTATGAGCTGGGCAAAATTAATGAAAATGAGAAACCATCAGATGATCTGCCATTCGATTTCCTTGGTGTGTCACGGCTGGCTTGGTGCTTGCTTAGTTTATCCTCTTAGATCACTCCTTGCACGAAGAGATGTGAGGGGCACACTTCGCAAAAGGTCTTCTACGAGTGCACTGGATGTACGAGCTACGTTCACGTCCGACTAGGTAATGAGGAAGAAAAGAAATCACTTCGAAGATACTAAATATTTTCACATCATGTAAGAACTAGGCACTGTTATGTCCCGAAGTTTTTTTATTTCGCAAAAAATAGCGTCTATTGTTCAGGCATTTCTTATTTGTACACAGGAGTTGTACTGTGGGAAAATTACCTCTTCTCCCGGCTTTTTTTATCAGCTAAATTCTTTCACTCACCAGACAGAGTTACATATGAGACAAACAACTCCTAGAAGAAAGTTTGTATATGGAACTCGAATGTACATTCAAACAGTCCATTTCTTTAAATATCCACATTCAAGTACACCAAAGATGCATTATATAATATGAGCATTAAAAAAAATCATCGTGGGATTTAAAGTATCACAAAGAGGGAGTATAAGGACGGCACAATTCACACACGACTTATTATTTTCATTTCTTTCTATCTAGAAATCTGAAGGAGTCCAAAGAAGAGCTCAGGAAGAGAAGAGAAACAGTTTCCAAATGCCCCCACCTCGGCCCCCTCCCCAAAAAGGCACTTGAGACGAGAATGCTCCAGGAAAGCACATCAGCTCTCCGAAAGACCAAAGCATGAGGATGTTGAGGCCTTTTTTTTCCTTTTTCCTTTTCCTACTTTCTCTCCTCGTTTATGGGGGAGGGGGCGGGGCAAGAAGGTGAGAGAACACAGCGACTTGACCAGAACAAGCGGAATGAGATGGTTAGCGAACAAGCTCTTCTTCTCAGCGGCAAAACAAGGCTCTTGAAGTCAGCTGATGGGCTACTTCGTTCCGCTCATGTGCTTCACGCTGGGAGCCGCCCATATGTTGCACGCATTTCTCGCCAAATGCACCACACGTGCTGCAGCTGGCCATGTGTGCCACGCGCTACGCCACTGCCTCACGTGCGTTACATGTGTTGCAGTTGCATGAGTGTATAGGCAGCCGCCAGCTCCTCGGGCTGTCGGAAGCACTGCTCGTCGCTGCCATCATCATCTGCAATGGTACCATGCCAGTGAGATAAGCAAGACGCGCTGAAGGTATAATGGAATTGATAAACTATATGATCATTAAAAAGATTATTAAAATGGTATGAAAATATTCATATGAATATTCATTTTCAGAACGATTATGAAAATGAGTGTTACACTACCATTGCCGTTTATTTCTTACAATATGAAATGCAACCAACTAACAATATTGTAAAAATAATAATGATAATGATAATAATGATTAATGAGAACCTGAAACGACAAGTTTCAAAGATAAAAGAAATGAAAATCGTATCGGAAAATAAATCCAGAAATGATACCAAATTATGAGAAGATAAAATCCGGAATGTATATAATTTGAGATGATTTAGTAACTTTAAAACGAGAAGGGATTTGACCTCTGACCCTACCAGAGGACCTGCTGTCGCCGCATATCGCGTGGGCGTTCCAGGCAGACAGGTGGAGGCTGCTGCTGGTGCTGGCCTGCGCCCCCGAGGCCCACGCCTCTGACCGACGGCGATACAGGACGACCGAAGCGGGTTCTTGAGACGTCGAGGCCTGGTGGAGCCATTCGACAGCTGGCTCTGTCGACCGCTGCCTCTTGGCGCCCGGCGAGTGGAGGTCCTCCTCGTTCAAAGAGTCGCTGAAGGATCTCTTCAGGGACTCCATCCTGCCATCCATCAGCAGTGGAGTCCTACCGCACTTCACCCTGTGCTCGGCCTTGCCCTGGGAGACTTTCCTCGGCACCAGCACCGCGGTATCCTTCACGTGCTCAAAGGACGTGTTCCAGCGAGCCTGGATGTTGTCCTTGGGGCTTGACGTGCACAGCGGCAGCACGACAGGCTTGAGCGTCCCGGGCGAGGCGTAAGGATCGTGGGCGGCCCTGGATTCGTCTCCCAAGGGCGGGCTGGAGGCGGCGGGTGGCCTGACGACGCTTCCTTCGTCCTCGCGTCTTCCCGGGGATTCGAAGGAGTTGCTGAGGTAGCGGTGGAGCAGCGTCGTCTTGAACTTGGGCGTCACGGACACTTCCTCGCTCGTGTCCAAGGAGGAGGGTTCTGGAAGCCACAGGGAATTTAGTCGGCCTCCCCGCCAAGGATATTTGTCGAGGAAGATTTCTCAGGATTTGTTATTGATTGATAGACTTATCATAATAAGTTACAAGTTATCGCTGACAGGAATTACAGGGAAATCACCTTAGGAAATCTGATCCTGACCCAACGAGATAGAAACCAAATACGGTTGACTCGCCATAGAACAATAAAGAAAATGAACCCAAAGGTGATGTTAGCAAACCAGAATCTTAAAATAGAAACCTAAATAATGACCCAAGACGATAAAACCAAACATCCAAATGATGGAATAACCCAGCCTCAAAAAAAAAGAAAAAAAATCATTTTATTTTTTAATAAGATAAAGATTGAAAAAATAATAATATATAAATAGACATAGAAAACTAAGTAAATGAATAAATAAACAAATATATAAATGAATTAAATAAATAAATTGACTGATAAATAAATAGATAGACAGAAAAGTAAATAGATACCTAGGCATATGGATGAATAATTAAAATAAAACAAAAATCCTTAAAACAAAAAATTCCTTAAAACCAAAAAATCCTTAAAAATTCCTTAAAATCCTTAAAAAAAATTCCTTGCAACAAAAAAAACTTAAAAAAAAAAAATCCTTAAAACAAAAAAATCCTTAAAACAAAAAAATCCTTAAAAAAAATCCTTAAAACAACAAAATCCTTAAACAAAAAAAATCCTTAAAAAAAAAAATCCTTAAAACAAGAACCTCCTTACCTTGCGAGATGGGCGGGACCCACGTGTTGATAGCGTCCCCCGACTCAATGGGCAATGGCTCCGACTTGCCCGTGATGACCGAGTTGTACACGCGGACCTTCTCCTCCCAGCACACGCCCAGACCCCGAGTTGCCTCACGAATCCTGCGCCTCATGTTGCCGAACCATTCGCTCACCTGAGGGGGTTAGAAGGGGTTTTATTTTTAGGTTTAGGGGTTTAATTTTTTTTTTTTTTTTTTTTTTTTTGGGGGGGTGACTTTTGTTTTTTCTTTTTGTCTCTCTGGTTCTTTCTCTGGTTGTCTGTCTCTGTATATTTATTTATTTATCTGTCTATCTTCATTTTATGTTGGAAATGTTTTGGTTAATAGTTTTCTAAATATTTTTTTCTCTCTCTCTCTATCTATCTATCTATCTATTCATCTATGTCTATCTCTCTCTCTCCCTCTCCCTCCCTCTCTCGCTCTCTCTCTCTCTCTTTCCCTCTCCCTCCCTCTCTCTCTGTCGCCCTTTTCTATATTATGGCAATACTTCCGTCATCCTTTTTTTTTTTTTTTATTAATTTCCATTTTACTGACAGCTGATAGAGGTCGTCCCACATGACACATAAATCACCTTTTGACACATCGAGAACCATCACTCAGAATTCCTTCGCCTCGTCGACGCTCAACCAGCTGGCCGGCGCTATTTTACATTTTCCTCTTCCACCTGCCATAGAGCGGTCCACCTGGCACGCCGAGGCTCTCCCTGGCATTCAGAAATCCACCTGGCATCTCTTCCTGGAGAGCCAAGACGCCCGCTTCTCCCCACAGAAATCTTCTCCGCTTCGGATCCTCTCAAAGAAATTATTGGCTGGATGTTTTTTCCTCTTGAAGAGCTCGAGTCTAGACGGAGGTGTTCGTCTGGCCAGGAATGCGTCGCCTTTGAGTCTTGGTGGAGCCATTTGCGATTTTTTTTTATTTTTCAGTTTTCTAATGATATGGTTGTATATATATATATACATACATACACGCATACACACACACATACACAAATACATATACATACAACACACACACACACACACACACACACACACACACACACACACACATATATAATATATATATATATATATATATATATATATATATATATATTATATATATATATATATATATATATATATATATATATATATATATATATATATATATATATATATATATAACATGCATATGTATACATGTATATATGCATATACATATATATACATTTATATATATATATATATATATATATATATATATATATATATATATATATATATATATATATATATATATATATATATATATATATATATATATATATATATAATATATATATTATATATATATATATATATATATATATATATATACATACTGGAAAGCCATCTAGAAGCACTGCACTTGATAATGTTTGTGAAGTGACTGTTAGGATGCCAGTGCATACATGTTTAACAATACACATTTCATAATACCATAGAAGAGCACCTGCGTGTGTTGATTCACGGCATGGCCTCCCCTACAGCCAAGCGTCACGGGCGAATCCCTTCCACGGCCGCAGCCTCGCCCGTGGCAGCGGCGGCGTCGCGGGCTGCCCTGCGGCGGCGCCCGACCGTGGGTGAGTCTGCGGCGCGCGTGGCCTGGCACCCGCGGCGGCGGAGGGGCGGCCGGGCGGTGCGGCGGGAGCGGCCGGTGGCGTACTCACCGTGTCTGGCAGTGGGGGCGAGGGCAGCGTGCCAACAGCCATAGTATTGGCACCCGGGCCACAGCGCCGCACTGCCATCACGTTGACTAGCCCATGATTCATGCCCGCGTAGGGTCGGCCCTCACCTCAGCCGTGACCTGCGCCCGGCCTACCACGTGGCGCTGGCGGTCGCGTATACGCCCTGGGCGGTCGCTCGGGAGGGGGCGCCGTGCCTGCAGGCGAACCGCTGGGCGGCGGCGGTTTCATGCTCTATGTACACGCGCGCAGAGACGTACATATACTATAGTTAGGACTTACGTACATACGTAATTGCTCTACTTATCTACCGTGTATAATTACTAACAATTTCAGCATGCCACCGGCTCCACGATAACCCCAAGCTAAACACACACACACGCGCGCGCACACACACTCACACTCACTCACACGCACATACACACGCACACGCAACCACCACCACCCGCCATACGCCATTTTGGTCCCGTGCGCTGGTGCCAGATCTCAGCCCCACGT
>NW_020870526.1:420455-432955 GCF_003789085.1 Penaeus vannamei | reverse complement strand
CTTCTCCCCCTCCCCCTCCCTCTCCCTCCCTCCCTCCCCCTCCCTCCCTCTCTCTCTCTTTCTCTCCCTCCCTCCCTCCCCCCCCCCTCCCCCTCCCTCCCTCCCTCCCTCCCTTCCTCTCTCTCTCTCACTCGTTCGCTCGCTCTATCTGTTTCAAATTATTCCGCCCTTCTGATGCACGAGCGTGTGTCTGTCGACCAACACTAGATGTAAACAAGTTGGGTGTGACACATAGAGTCTATGTAAACAATTTTGTCATGTGACCTTGCGTTTCTTATATACACGGTTATATGAACTCTTTTCCTACTGCTCAGACATAAACAGATAAAGTGAGCAAGGCGATGGACTTCTCAGTTAGGCAAACAATATAGAGCAGATTTTAGTGCATGGACGGCAGCTGGAGGTTTCGTTGTAGGAATCTTTGTTGGTGATTCTAATTTCGTATCAGAGTCAGGATGAGTTGTTGTTTTTAAACCCACGTGTGGTGTTTTATCGGCGTTTCATTATTATTTTGTCGCTGTTTTTTTCTTATGATTTTATTTGACGTTTCTCTTCCTCGCTCTTCTTTTTCCTTTCATTCTTTCCCTTTCCATCCTCTGTCTCTTCTTTCTCTTCTCTTCCTTGTTCCTTTCCTTTTTTCTCTTACCCTTCCTGCATACCCCACTCCCTCACCCTTGCCCCTCCACCCTCTACATTCTCCCCGTCCCACTCTTCCTCGTTCTCCTTCCTTTTCCCTCCTTCCTCCCTTCCCTTTCCTATTCCCCATCATCCCCCACCCTTCCTTCCTACCTTCCTCCTTTCCCTTTCCCTCCTTCTCCCTCTTTATCCTCCACCCTTCCTTTCCTACCCTTCACCTCCTTTCCCCTTCTCTCCCTCTCCTCTTTATCCTCCACCCTTCCTTTCCTACCCTTCATCTCCTTTCCCCATCCCCATCCCTCCTTCTCCTCTCTCTTTATCCTCCACCCTTCCTTTCCTACCCTTCATCTCCTTTCCCCATCCCCATCCCCCCTTCTCCTCTCTCTTTACCCTCCCCCTCCTCTTCGCCCCTCCTCCTCCTCCTCCTCCTCCCCCGCCCCTCCAGGGTGTGCAGTATCACGTGAGCCACTGGGGGAAGCGGCCGGGAAAATGAAGCGCAAAGACTGAGAATTTCTTTCTGTTCCTTCAATGAATGGCTTGGAAGACCCCGCGAGCCAAGACTTGAGAAAAAAAAATTACGTGGTGATGCTTGCAAATGTTTTGATTGTTGCTTTTGTTATGGAAACAATTTATGTGGGTGTGACGTGCGCGCATACACACACGTGCACAAAATAAGAGGTAAATGATTATATAGAAATAGGTAGGTAGGTAGGTAGATAGATAGATAGATAGATAGATAGATAGAGAGAGAGAGAGAGAGAGAGAGAGAGAGAGAGAGAGAGAGAGAGAGAGAGAGAGAGAGAGAGAGAGAGAGAGAGAGAGAGAGAGAGAGAGAGAGAGAGAGAGAGAGAGAGAGAGAGAGAGAAGAGAGAGAGAGAGAGAGAGAGAGAGGAGAGAGAGAGAGAGAGAGAGACAGTTGAGGGTGTGACAAAAATGGTAAACGGCAGGAGAAAGAGAGAGAGGGGCGAAAAGAAGACAGGGGAAATGGATAGGGAGAGGGTGTGACAGAAGAGTAAACGAAAGGAGAAAAAGAGGGGCCGGGGAGAAAGGAAGACAGAGAAGGAGACAGAGAGGAAACCTAATAACAGAGAGGGAGAGAGAGATAATGACTACATATACCGTCATCTACATGCATGTATAGTACATAAATCATACATATGTTAAAGAACACGTTTTCCTTCCATATACGTACAATATACATAAAAATAAGAATAAAATATAAGAAAAAAAAAACATGAACGTATTTCTACGCAGAGACACAACATTAACATTCTATCTTTTTTTACACATTAGTGAATTCAGACTGTGAACACCAGAACACACACCCGCTTTGCCATTGCGCTGTGGCAAGTGTCCAAGTCCGTGACACATAAATTCACTCTTTCATCGCAATTCAGGGTTTCGAATGACACGTCTCGCCGCCACAAACGGAGCCCGTGAACTGACCTTTGCACTCTGACCTATGACACACAGCTCCTCGTAGAAAAAGGCTGTTATTTCTTTAGTTGTCTTTGATGATAGAATTTGATTTGTTAGTGATTAAGGTTTGATATGTATATTTTTTTTCTGATTATTCGATTTTTCTACCTTTGATACTGCTCTATTGTGATCATAAAGGCAAATTGGGAAACTTGATATGAAATATTATCAAAAGGCTTTTAATCCTCACGCACACATACCCTACACGACAGCTGTTACTGGAATCTATGCCGAATGCATATCATAAAACATTAAAATATTCACTTCCATCACATACCAGACACGTCATACGCGACAAGCCCCCCTTATAACACCCGAACACTACAATCGTCACTTGCATAACTAACAAACAAACACCATACGCCACAACCATTCACAAGGATAAACAACCAACCACACATCCTCCAGCAAGCCAACAGTACTTAAAATCTTAAAATAACTACCCAGCAACACTACCATCCTTTACACTGACTACCGAACACACAGCCTCCAACAAATTAACCCTGTACTTAATAAAAATGACTTTCCAACACTACCATCAATGCGCAACAATCAGTACTTATAATAAAGATCTAACACTACCATCACTTGTACTAACTACCGAACACACTTCCTACAAAACAACCAGGTCTTAAAAATCTAACTACACAACACTACCATCACTAACACAGTATCCAGTACTTACAATAAATATCTAACACTACCATCACTTGTACTAACTACCAAACACACATCCTACAAAACCACTAGTCCTTAAAATAACTACACAACGCTACCAACACACACTAACTACCAAACAAGCCAACCAGTACATAGAACACTACCCAACATAACTACCACCACGTACACTAACAACCAAACAAACCAACCAGTACACAGAATACTACCCAACAACACGACCACCACGAACTCACGAACACACACGTCCCACACAACACTCTTACCTGGTTCCTCGTCATGTTGGTGCGGCTCGCCAGCTGGTCCTTCTGTTCCTTCGACGGGTACGGGTGAGTGAAGTGGGTCACGAACCATCTGCCAAGGTGGTAACTGCGCGCTTTCAGGAACTCGCGGCTCCTTCGCTCTCTCGTCAGGAGGAACTGCCTGTAGGAGGGAAGGAGGAGGAGAAAATGAAGCTATGGTAGTAGTAATGACTGTCTACAGGAACTGTCTGTAGGAGGGATAATGAAGTCATGGTAGAGGTAATGATACTGATTCAATAGCAATAGTGATATGGATATTAATGATCGTCATCCAGCTGGCAGCAGTAGTAATAATGCTGTCAATAATGATGATAATGAGTGTTGATGATGCTGATCATAATGATACTGATAACAACAATACTAATTCAATTATAATACTAATGAGTGTTAGTTAATTAGAACCAGAGTGATGATAATAGTAATAAAACAATGATAGCAATAATGAAATTTCTGATAACAGTTACAGTGATGATAATTATGAAACTATCAATTGTGATGACCTCATCAATGTAAATAACGGTGATCATGTGAATAATCATCAGTGTGATAAAGATAGTTAATATAGATATTGAAAAAGAAAAAAATATATATGCTAATAAAGGTAATGACGGATTAACGACAATAATAATGATGATGGCAACAATAATGATAATAACAATGATATGATAACAGTAACAATGATACTAATGATAATAATAATACTAGTAGAAGTAGTAGTAACAATAATAATAATGATAATAATAACAATAATAATATATACGAAAACGATAACGATGACGAAAAAGAAAAATTAAAATAACATTAAAAGTAACGATAACAAAAAAATAAGGATAATGAAAATGTTAATCATTAGAATAATAGTAAAAATAACAACATTAATAGTGACAACAATAATAATAAAACTAACAATAATAATGATAATAATGGCAATAATCATAGTGATGATAATGAGTATGAAGATGATAACACTAGTAATAATAATAATAAACATGATCACTACTGTCATCATCATTATCATTATTATCCTTACCATCATCATTATTAGCATTTGCATTAATATATAGATTACAAAAAAAAAAACAATAATAGTAATAATGATTATGATAATACTAATAATGATACAAATACTAATAATGATAATGATAAAGACATTATTAATCACTATATTAATAATGATGAAAATGCTATAAGTAATGATAATAAAAAAGGCAAACTTGATTATGATAATAATACTAATATTAGTAGTAGCGGTAATAATATTATTGAAAATAGTAATGATAATAGTAATAATAATAATAATGATAGTAATAATAATAATAATCATGATAATAAAACAGTAATGATAATAACGATAATAATGATGATGATGATAGCGATGATAATGATAACAATAATGATAATCATGATAATGATAATGATAATCATTACAACTTTAATGATAATACTTATAATGATCATGATAATCACCGCAGATATAGTAACAAAAATTTATACATGGGAATGAAAAAGCAGTTTTGATATTAATTGCAATGATAAGAGCAAAAAAGAAAAATGGATTTGTTGTTCTCTTTTGCAGCTCGTTTTGAAGGTCAGACAAACTACTGTTCGATCGACCTTTAATTAAGCTATTATTATTATTATCATTATTAGTCATCATTATTGTTATTGTTTTTTAATTATCATCATTATCATTATCATCATTTTCATTATCATTATCATTATCATTGTCAGTATTATTATAATTATTATTATCATTGTCAGTATTATTATAATTATTATTATCATTATTATTATCATTATTATTATTATTATCATTATTTTTATCATTATCGTTGTTATTATCATCACTGTTAGTATCATCATCATCATCATTTTTATCATTGTCAAAAGAAAAGTAATCATAATAAAAACAACAACAATGTTGATAATGATAAAGATAGTTGTGATTATAATAATGTTGATAATGATAAAGGTGATGATAACGGTAATGATGATGAGGAAGAGGATAATGATGGTGATTATTATAATTATGATAATGATGATCACGATAGTAATTAAAAACAATACAATAATGATAACAAAGATTATGACGACTACTAAGATGATAAGGTGATAATGACGATGATTACGACCATGATAATGATAATGATCATAATGATTCTAATAATAATAAAACTAAAAACAATAAAATGATAATATAGGATAAAACGCCCTTATTTTCTACCGATTAAACTCTAATTACTCTGCAACATAAAATTACAGAAACCATCTCGACATTTTGGCGCGCGTTCACAAGGTCGGGCCGGCTGCGTTCACAAGCACTGGCCTCGTTCACTGGCTAAAACGTTGCTTATTCGTAACTGATCTGTTTATTGGTTTAATTCAACTCTCCCGCAATATTATTAATCCGCCCGAGATGCTTATCTAAATAATCATATCAACAAAAAGGAGAGACGTGTATCTAAACTAATATTAATAAGGAGGAAATCACACATCAATTGATCCGACCCAAAATATACACGAGGGGTTATTTTCACCGCGACAGCTCGTGTGCCTCGGGTAATAACACCGCGGGAGAAATTCGAAGCGAGCCAAAGAACTAAGAATATAATCGCTTAAATAATGGTTATAATTCAGGCCATCTTGCGCGGGTCATAGAAGAATGAATGCGGAGTGTGGAGATGATACATATTATCAGACAATCTCGCTCTGTAATATTGGCGTCGTTGCTTACATAATTCTCCCCCCCCCCCCCGAGTCTTTCAAGGAGGAATTTTCGGCAAAGAAGCCAACATATCTGCAATCTGACTCTCTCTAAGTTTAAGCTTAAGTTTAAAAATAAAGTTTAAAACAGCGACTTAAATGCAAAACATGCACCGCCGGTTCATTCATGATATAAATTCTGGCAGTGAACCGGGGTTCAGTCTGAAACGAAGAGAAACGTGTCACTTATTTTCCTTTTCTTTTTGTCTGGCTTTTTTTAAATGCTAAATATGGAACTCTTTAGATATTCGCGGAGAGATGGAAGAAAAAGGGAATATATATATAAGCATACATACACACACGTACACACACACAAATACACATATGAAACATACACTACGGGCGTACACAGATTTTTTTTTTTTTTTTTTTTTTTACTTTTATGCTTCGTGTTTTAGTGAAATTACTTGAGTGTGCATACTAATTTGTGCATATATTCTTACTTTTTCTTCTTTTAAAAGCGTTATAGGTAAACCGTTTCAACTCTCCGAATAATTATATGTACAATTATAGATATGCATATATTTGATCTACCATTGTGTGTCTTAGCTCTTTTAACCGCAATTGGGTGCAAGTTTATATCTACGAAATATCTGAAATACCCTTAATGCAGTTCTTGTGCCCTCTGAGTCGTCAAATTGCAGATATGAAATTTATACTGTTTTATTCTAGAAGTTTTTTTTATTCTTAATTTTTTTTCCTGTATAACATTTGTGTAATATTGGAGAAAGACTTCCAACGCCCTTATTTCTTAAGGAAGCAACGAGACCGTGTTTACAAACCATTCGAGGACTTACCTGTAGCTGCGAGGACGGAGGCGCTGCGTCGCCCTCACGCCGTCGCGGGGGACGTCGCCCTCGTCGTCCTTCCTGTCGGCGTCGAGGTCCTCTTCCCCGTCGCTCCTGTCGTGGCCCGAGGTCTCTTGGCTCTCGCGCACCCTCGAGTACTCATCTTCTTCTTGCAACAAGCTAGGGCGCTTGCAGAACGGATTTTCACTTGCATGGGAAGCTCTGCTAACACTGGCCGTGTGTTCAGGTACTCTGGTGTGAGCGTGTTCTGGGGCGACCGCCGCGCGGATGACTAGATTGGGATTCTCTGGACTAGCGTTGCCCAGCCCGGCCTCTCCTTCGCCCTCCTTGCCCGCTCCCGGGCCGGCCTTCTCGCCCTCTTTCTCCCACGCTGCTTGCTCGTACGCGTCGCTGCTCCGCGCGCCGACCTCCCCCTCCTCGTCCTCCGTCTCCACGATGTCCGAGATGGGCCACGCCTCGTGCCTGCTGCCGTCGCCGCGCCTGCCTCCGCTGCCGCTCTCGTCGTCGCCTTCGTCGTCCTCGTCCGAGAAGGGGAATTCGAGTGCCACCTGCGAGGGCGACGTGATGTCGGGCTTGGCTTCTGGCGTGGCGCACGTGGCCGGCGCGGCCCTCTCTCCTTTCCACTTATATTCATCTTTGTCCTTTTTCCACCCAACGTCACGTCTCTCCTTTTTCCACTTGTAACTATTTTCCTTCTTCCATTTAACTTCACTGTACGCTTTATTCCACTTGTGTTTATCGAAATCTCTCTTCCACTTGCCTCCTGCAGTGTCCTTTTTCCAGTCACTCTCATCCTTGTCATCCCTCCTCCATTCGTCACAGATTTTCCATTTGCATTCCTTGTAACTCTCCTCGAAGCCAAAGGCGCTCTTCCTCTCCTTGGCCTTGTCATCCTGCTGCTGCCTCTGCTTCCGCTGCTGCTGCTTGCTCTCGAACGCGTCGCCGCAGCTGTTCCTCCCGGCGCCCCCCGCGCCGACGGGTCCTCCCGGCGCAGTGTCGGAGCGCGCCAGCGAAAGGCGGGGGTGCTGCGGGAGCTGCAGCGCCGCCGCCGCTCCTGGGGGCAGGATCTTCTTAAAGTGTCGGTGAGGGCTGCACGGCCGCGCAGGAGGAGGAGGCGGCGGCGTCTCGGAGGACCCAAGCGAAGATCCTAGACCCACGCGCGGGGGCTCGGGAGAGGCGCAGGCGCGGGGGTTGAAGAGCTGGTCATGGGCGCCGAGGGAGGACGGGCTGACATGGGCGGCGCACGGGAGGTGGTGATGGTGGTGGTGGTGGTGCAAGGCGAGGGAGGGGGACGTGGCGTGGGCGGCGGAGAAGGGGCGGTGGCGGGCGGAGAAGCTCTGGTGGTGCGAGGGGCTGAAGAGGCTGGCGGTGGTGACCGACTCCCCCGGGGCGGCTCCGTGGGGGGGGCGCACGAAGGCACGGATCGGCCCCATGACTCGCTCACATGGCGCTCGCGACGAAACGGTTAACCTACTGTTCTCTACCAGTCATATCACTGTCACACGTGTTATATTCAGCAGCAAAGGCACTTTCAGAAGCTAATAAGCATAATCTCACTTTCTAACTCTTTGGTTGCAGGTCAGGTCAGGTCACAGCTCCTTCCAGCCAGGTCAGCGCGGAAGGAGCCCTTCAGTGTCGCCGCATACTGGCGCGGACAAGCGCTGGACCCTTGGACCTGCGGCGGAAATATTTGGGATTAGCAACATGGACACAGAGAGTTTAGTATGCCAGGCCTGAGGCGACAAGAGTGTGTTGGGGACAGTGTATGCGCTTTGGTTGTTGCTGAATGTGCAAAGGCGATTTTGTGCAGGATAACGTATATCAGAAAAGAACATTGTATACAAAAGTTGAGCATAGTAGTAGTATTTCTACTGCCTGTGCATCAACACCGCAGTGCGTTTTGCCATTCAGTATACCGAATATTTTGATAAAACAACAACCTGAATGCATTATTAGAATATGATGAAACAAGTCTGATATATTTGAAAGAACGTGTGTGTGTGCTACGAGGGATACAGCCTCTGTACGTGTGGACCCTGTGACCTTGATGATGCGTTTCACTTCTTACTCTTCAGATAATGTTTGAAGTATGTTTATGTGTGTATTCCCACGCAAAGATGTGTGATATGTGTGATGCACTGACCTCATTACATATACAAATCATATTGACCTATGAAACAGCACCCAAGCAGGAGATGATTCGCTCGAGTGCCATCGCGCCAGCCCCCGGGCGGCGAACGAGCCAAAGCAACGCGAAACAGAAGGGGCTTTATTGCTTTCTCGTTCGGCGATTTCTGACACTAATAAGGCCACTGATTACACGTCACCGAAGGCATTGCGAACCGCGGACGTCATCGCCCTTCCCTGCTGTGCGAACTGAGGGCATCGCGAACACTGCCTCTTATCCAATGCCTAGATATACTTATCCAGAATCGGGTTTGGGGGTTCCAGAAGGAGGGGCAGTGCCAGGGGGGGGGGGGGGGCACAGGTGGCGTTAGTGTCCGCGGCCCCACCTCGGGTGCCGTGCCCAGGGTAGCCACACTGTGCCTCCCGCTCCTGCCGGCCACAGCACGGACCCCAACACCCTCCGTGGGCGTGGGAGGCCCATGCCCGCACCCGGTGGTAGGAAAGGCGTGAGGGTATGCGGTATACTCACTATCGGGCGGTGGGTGGTGTGGGCGCGCGGGTGGTGGTATGTGCCATGCCGGTGCCGCGCGTGCAGGTCCCGGCGGGCCCTCACACAGTGCCAAGGGCTACTAGGCACCGTTAGGCCCGCACAACCCGCTCGTCCGGAGGTACGGGCACCTGCTCGGGCTGATTGGCCGCCGGGCGCTCGGCGGGGCCTCGCGGGCGCACGTGTGGCATTGGCTACCTCCCGGCCGCCATTTCCTGCCGAACAGGTACGAGGAGCACACCTCTCGCCACGACGCGCCGCCAGATCACTGCCGACGGGCTTATTATGGCCGCCATTTTGACACCACCCCGCGAGGAGACTTAATGATTCCGACTGACCTCGGCGGGAACACCCCCGGGGCCGCTGGCATCCCGGAAGCAAATCATATAAGTCAACAGCTGGAGAGGCGGCATCCCACCTGGCCGGAGTGACCCGCCATCTTGTAAGGCGGCTGACCAGCGCCGTCCTATCAGTCATGTGGCTTAGCACTGTCTACACGAGTCATGAACAAAAGCTCTGGACATTCCGTTCGAAACATCGGTCCATCGTGCATAACTATTTCCATACTTGGCACCGTGCCAACATGTAAATCCCAAGCTCATTTTTCCCCAAAACACAACTCTCCCTCATAGAAAAAAGTAATAACCCATAACAACACAACCCTATCACAACAACCCCCTCATTTCACACGAAGAATAACTCGGCATCGCAAACGATCGACGTCAAACGATACTAGTATTAATACATGATACGCTATCCCGCCCTGTGGTCAGGCGGTGGAGCCATCTGTCGGCAGGTGCCTTGATCACACACAGTATCCACATACCTGAACACCAAATATAACACACAGCGCTTGCGGGACATGGTCTACAACCCTTCGCCTGGCTAGGTTATCAGAAAAAGATTATTCTACAAGTTGTTTTTTTGAAGGGGTTGTAGGTGTCTGATTGAGGAAAATTGCGGTATTTTTAGTTACTGCAGAAGGGCTGAGAGCATAGGCCTACATATATATATTTTTTTCTTCTCCTTTTTTGCATTCCATTCCATTTACTTGCATCTTCATTGTTAGAAGATATACCCTAACATTCTTACATCAGTGTAGTCATCATTAAAAAAAGAATGATCATTACCCTACAATGGTGAGGGTAATGAGCAACATATAATGATGTTTTGATGCTATAGTGTAATCAGTAGGACTAATAACATAGAAGACAAATAACAATTTTTTATTTAAAAAGAAATGCAATACCATCATCACATCATCATCACCACCACAACCACCATCATCATCTTCAGCATCATCATCACCACCACCATCATCATTATCCTCATCATCATCATCACAGTCATCATCACCACCTCAATCATCATCACACCATTACGATCACCACCATCATTATCATCGTAGTCATCATCATCATTATTTTCATCATGGCTGTTGTTCAGACATTATTATTATTATTATTATTATTATTATTATTATTATTATTATTATTATTATTATTATCATTATTATTATTATTATCATTATCATTATCATTATTGTTATCATTATCATTATCATTATCATTATCATTATTATCATTATTGTTGTTGTTGTTATTATTATCATCATCATCATCATCATCATCATCATCATCATCATCATCATCATCATCGTCGTCATCATCATCATCATCATCATCATCATCATCATCATCATCGTCGTCGTCATCATCATCATCATCATCATCATCATCATCATCATCATCATCATCATCATCATCATCATCATCATCATCATCATCATCATCATCATCATCATCATCATCATCATCATTAGCATCATCATCCTTATTATCATGATTTCTATTATTATTATTATTATTTTATTATTATTTTTTATCATTATTATTATTACTTTTGTCGTTGTTCTTGATATTAATATTATCATTGTCTTTATCATTGTCAAAATTTTTATTATTAACAATTATTATTATTATTACTGTTTTCATTATCATCATAATTATTATCATTATCGTTATTGTCATTATTATTATTATCAATACTATTATTACTATTGATAATATTGTTTTCGCTATAATCATTGTCCTTATTAATATCAAAATTATCATTATCAATATTAGTGGTAGTATAATCATGATTATTGTCATTATTATCACCATTATCATTATCATTATTATTGTTATCATTACTATCATCAGCCTTATCATTTTAGCGATTACTCTTATCATCATCATTATTATCATTTGTTATCGTTAGTATTGTTATCATTATAATATTTGTTATTGTTGTTATCATTATTATCAATATCATTATCACTATTGTTATCATTATTGTTATTATTATTATTATCATTATTATTATTATTATTATTGTTTATTGTTATTATTATCATTATCATTAGTTTTGTTATTATTATTGATATCATCATCATTATCATCATTATTATAATTATATTCATCATTATCATTATCATCATCCCCATCCTTATAATCATTGTTACTGATATCATCATTATCATTATTACTGTCATTATCCTAATCATTGCTACTATCATCATGAATAGTATTACTATTGTCATTATCATTATTATTTTTAAAAATGTTATTACTATCTTTTTAGTACTAGTTGTTGTAGTCGTAGAAGTATCATTATCATAAATGTTTTTCATTTTGTTAATATAGCATTCTATTTCTATTATTTTTATCATAATCATTACCGGTATTATTGTCACCATTATCATTATTATAAAGATTATTATTGTTATTATAGTTTTTATTCTCTTTTATCATTTTTATCATTGTTATTGTTGTTGTTTTTATAATCATTATTATTATTGCTGTCATTATTATCATCCTTTTTGTCATCATTGTTATCATTAATATTATTATCAGTATAATCATTTTTATCATTATTATTGTTGTTATTACTTCTACCGTCATTATTATTATTATCATTATTGTTATTATTATTATTATTATTATTATTATTATTATTATTATTATTATTATTATTATTATTATTATTATTATTATATTATTATATTATTATTATTATTATTATTATTATTATTATATCATATTATCATTATTATCATTATCATCATTATCATTATTATTATCATAATTATTATCATTCTTATCTTTATTATTATTG
>NW_020870526.1:402955-410455 GCF_003789085.1 Penaeus vannamei | reverse complement strand
AGTAACAATATTATTAAATTGTAACATGTAATATGTTTAAGCCTCGAAATTCAAGTTAAGTCTAAGACGCTAAGTAATGTGCATCAAATAACCAATTCTGTCCTTTGATTTTACTCATCCATTATGAATCATTTTTATTCACTCTCCACCATTCGAATGTGGGAAAAAAAAAAAAGAAAAAAAATACAAGAAAGAAAAAACTACGAAGAATCAGGTAATGTGGCAATACTTTGTACCATTGTTATGCACTCTCCACCATTCGAATCTCTGAAAAAATGCAAGAAAGTAAAAATACGAAGAATCAGACAATGTGGCAATACCGCGTACCGCACCCCATCCACACACTCCTTCGGTAAAGACCCCAGAAGCAGCAAGCCAGACACAGGTACTCGCACCGCCTCGTACACACTAACCTGGGTACGACTATACACACTGCGAACCTGGTGGAGCGCCGCAACCTCACACGCCCCAAGGAACAGGCCTGTCGAGAGGGAGCATAAAACAGACACCTCTCGACCGCAAATGGACGCACAGCAAGAACCCAAGACATCGGCCTGGGTTCTTGCTGTACGTCCATTAAGTCTAAAGAGTATCGCAAACTAATTGAGAGTGGGTGCGGAAGTAATGTAAATCTGCATCGACAGTATGGATTGCAGAGTGTGATAGATCAGTGGTCCTTGCATGGTAACCACTTGCAATGAATCTCTTTAACGTTTCTTTTGGTTTGATGGCGTTTTCTCCTTTCCGTTTTCGTAAACCTTGGGTATAGTGCCAAGAAACTCAGTTGAAGACATCGATAATTATTTTATTTAAAAAAAAGGGAAAATTATTTTCTGATAGTTTTGTCTTTCTTATTATGCACGGCCGTCTTTCCATTCCAATCACCCTCCACTGTCCCTCTTGTAATTCTTGTCTACTTCTATCAATCTTCAATTTCCATCCATCGTCTCTTTATTCAGTCCTCCTCTTCTTCCTAACTTTACATATACTACATACCTCCCCCCTTTCCCCTCATCCTTCTTATAAATATCTTCTATCACTGTACCTTCTTCCTCCATTTTCTCCTCACCTCCCATATACCAACCACCAAACACTAAGCACCCTCATCCTCATAAATATCTTCTATCACTATACCTTCCTTTATTCCCTCCTCTCCTCCCCATATACCACCAACTAAACCCAAGCACCCCATCCTCCTATAATTATCTTCTATCACTATACCTTCCTTTATTCCCTCCTCTCTCAACCTCCCATACACCAACCTCTTATAAATATCTTCTATCACTATATATTCCTTTATTCCCTCCTCTCTCACCCCCATACACCACCCCCCATCTCATCCTCCTATCTTCTATCACTATACCTTCCTTTATTCCCTCCTCTCTCACCCCCATACACCACCCACCAAACACTAAGCACCCTCATCCTCTTATATCTTCCTTTATTTCTTTATTTCTTTATTCCTTTATTCCCTCCTCTCCCACCTCCCATACACCGAGCACTTCCCGCTAAACAGAGCGTCCAGTACCTCACTACTGTGTACGAAGGAGAGGGCACGTGTCCGCCTCGCCGTGAGACAATGCAAAATATTTACGTGACAAAGTTGATCAATATTTAGGCAAGGGATCCGTGGTGTAGTGTCGTGGTCAATGTTGCATCTAGTCCCTTGATCTTCGCTCTCGATGTTGTTTTCGTCGCTTGAAATATTTTGGATCTTCGGATTGCTATAAGCCTTGGATATATATAGACAGATAGACTGTACATATCTCTCTGTTTACCTATGTGGCTATCTGTCTATGTCTATATAAACTTATCTGTCTGTTTACCTATCTATGTGTTTGTCTATTTGTCTGTCTATCTATATAACTCTGTCTCTGTCTATCTATCTATCGTTCCATTTATCTGTTTGTCTAATTACCTATCTAATCTTACATACTATCATTATCCATTATGATCAGTGGTTTAGGATAATGAAATCAACAACTTGAAGGTATATATAAATATATATATATATATATATATATATATATATATATATATATATATATATATATATATATATAAAATGAAAAGAGGACCTGAGAAAAATTTGAGAACAGGATTTCCAACTGCCATATCCAAAACCAACGATTAGTATATGGCAGCTGATTAAAGAATCTTTTCACAAGCAAATGAAAACAGTTTATCAGTTGTACCCTTTGATGGAATACACACCGAGAAATAGAACAGGAAATTAATCTGGTAATTATATCTATCGCCGAATTAGAAAGTGTGCTTGTATATGTTCCTGTATGTGTATATATACGAATATGGTGCGTGTTTTAGTAGTGTGTACATGTGTATGCGTTTACGTGTGTGTGTGTGTGTTGTGTGTGTGTTGTGTGTGTGTGTGAGTGTGTTTAAGTGACATGCATGTGATACTAATGCCTGAACAAAATCACATTAAACGCGACATACGATACACCCTTAACAACCGCCCATTCCCAGCCTCCCCCTACCTACCCCTACCCCGGCCCCATCAACACAAAAGCAATTACAAATCCGAGTCGTCCAGCGCCTGCCTGTCAGTCACGACCCGGCGACCAGCGCGTGGGGTCGGCCAGCCCAGCGACCCGACTGCCGGCCGAGCAGAGGAGACATGTTGAATTGCGGCGAGGCGACAACCAGGCTGTTATTTAACACTTCAGGATGAGAGAGGAGAAAGATGTGGCAATGTGGAGCGCCGTCCTGTTACTACAGCGCCAGTAGCGGGGGTTGTAGATGTCGCCTGTCAGCTGCGCGCCGTTTGGTCTGATAACATTTTCATCTTTTCGATTCGTAACTAACAATATATATATTTTTTCTCGATTTCCAACACAGGGATATCTAATTTCAAAATACAGTATCTAAAATCCCAGGAAAATGATTCAAAATACAGATGAAGCGGCAGCGCGGAGATAATATTTCTATCAGCGGCCGTTATCTCTGAAGAAGCCGGCTCGCCGCCATCATCGGGCGAGGCGGCCATGACGGTTGGAGAGGAAGCCGGCACAAAACATTTTTTTCTCTCTCTTATTTCTGGAGTTTCCTTTGACGCTTATTATATTTGCATAATTAATTCGTTATCATTTTGCTTTTGATATTATTGTTTTGCATGTGTTTGTTGTATTCTTTATATGTTTTAGGGTATCACAAGAAAATTTGAAAAGGTCCGTTTGAGATTTTTTTCAGGCTTTCCGGGTTCGAAATGTATGATTTTTTTCAGCATGAACTTCCCTCATAAATGCCTTAAACTATGTAAATTATTCTCGAAATTTATATTAATAATCACAAAGCACAGGCCCAGGAAGAATTTTATTACTATAGTTGTTTTCGTTTGTTTAATTTATCTAAATAATATAGAGGTTATTAGGATCGCAAAAATAAAAGATACAAATTTTAAAAAAGTGTTGTACTTTCCATTCTCTTTCATTCTCTTGAATTTAAAGATTTTCTCGGCCTTTAGAATCTTAATTTGTATAGCCACACCTTTTCTCTTGGGAAAAAGGAAAGAAAAATATCTATCTCTGTCTATTTATCTATCTATCTGTCTATCTATCTATCTATCTCTATATATGTATGTATATATATATACATATAAACATAAACACAGTTACACAAAAAAGAAAATTAAAATTCTCATTGTGGCTATTTTCATTTTCATGTGTGTGTGTGTGAATGTGTGTGTGTATACATTATACACACACACACACACACACACACACCACACACACACACACACACACACACACACACACACACACACACACACACACACACACACACACACACACACACACACACACACACACACACACACACACACACATATATATATATATATATATATATATATATTATATATATATATATATATATATATATATATATATATATATTCTAGAACATTGTGTTTTTTTAGGTTTTGACATCACTAATCATTATTCATGAAATCTATCACTGTGTAGATATTGTCACGTAAATATGCTAGTAGCTGTAATAATAATAATGATGCAAATGATAATTACGTTAATGATAATGATAACAATAATAACAATAATGTTAACAACTGCTAATGTTGCTACTGATGATGTCAAAGATAAGAATTATGATACTAATATTCGCATTAACGGTAATGATAATGGTAAGATAATAATTATGATGATTGTAATAAGATTAATAACAATGTAAATAATAATATTAATAATGATAATAATGATAACAATGGCAGTAATGACATTCATAATGACAATACCAATAGTGATGACAATAATGATGATAATGGTGATAATGATAATGGTAGTAATGATGAGGATAATAATGATAATGATAACAATAATAATCAAATAATAATTTTTAAAATCTGGCTAATAGTAATACTACTAATACTAATGTTAATGAGAAAAGAAATGATAACGATAATGGTAGATATGGCTAATAGTAATACTACTAATACTAATGTTAATGAGAAAAGAAATGATTGATAATGAGAATGAAAATAACAATAATAAAATGATGATAATAATAACAACGACAATTATAAAACATAAATATATGAGTAACAACAATGAAAACGAAATAAGATAATAATAACAGTGATGATAAAGATAAAGAGGATAGGGCTAATATGAATGATACAAAGGATAATGATTATAATGATTATGATGATAATTATGATTATGATAATGACGCTAATGATAATAATAATGATGATAACAGTAATGTTAATAACAACAGAAGTTAGAAGGATAATTATCATGATGATGATAATGATAATAATGATAACAATTATGATGGTGATAATGATACTAATGATGATGATAATAGCGGTAATAATGGCAATAAAAATTATAGTAATAATAGTGGTAATATCATTGATAATGATTACCATTACCGTTGTTATATTACAATGATAATGATAATGATAATAACAATAATATTGATAATGATAATAATAATGATAATGATAATTATAATGATAACAATAACAATAAAACAATAATAATGATAAATGATGATGAGGATGATAATGATAATAATATTGATGACGATAATAATAATAAACATAATAATAGTAATAATGAAAATAATGGCAGTATTAACTAAGGCGAACATAATAATCGTAATGATGATAAATATAATAAAAAGAAAGAGAAGAAGGGGGAGGAGAAAGACAGTTATAAAGATAATGATTATGATAGCGGTGATAGTAATGATAATGATAAGGATAATAATTTGGTTGATGATAACAGAAATAATGATACTAATAATGATTATGATGATGGTGATAATAATGATAATAATAACAGTAAAATAATGATAATAATTATAACAATAAGGATGAAAAGATGATAATAATAACAACATCTAGAATGATGATGATAATAATAATAATAATGATTATAGTAATAATGATGATAATAAAGATAACAAAAAATAGCAATGATAATGATGATAATGATGATAATAGTAAAAATAATAATCGTAATAATGATAATATTGATGATAATGATATTACTACTACTACTACTACTACTACTAATAATAATAATAATAATAATAATAATAATTAGGTAATAGAAGTAATAATGATAACGATAATAATTACAATAATAATGATATCGATAATGATGATAATGGTAACGATAAGAACATTGATGATAATATCAGAGAGAATGAAAATAACGATAATAATGATAATAAGGTCAATAATACTAAAGCAACAACAACAATGATGATGATGATCATCATCATAATAATAATGATAATAATAATAATGATATATAATATAATAATAGTAATAATAATAATATAATAATAAATAATAATATGATAATAATAATAATAATAATAATAATAATAATAATAATAATAATAATAATAATAATAATAATAATAATAATAATAATAATAATAATAACAATATGATAAAAATAATAATAACAATTATCATAACAATAATAATATCAAAGATGAAGATAATGTTAATAATCATGATAATGATAATAATGATAATGATAATGAAAATACCTATCGTAATAACAGATAATGAACAACAACAGTAATAACAATTGAACTTAATTGAATTGAATTCAGTACTTGAAATATGATGACGAAAAAATATAAATGTATGAAAAATAATGATGATGATATCAGCTATATCAAAACCAACACAACAGCAAAAATAACAGTAATGAAAATGATAACCATAGGAATATCATCATTATCATCGTTACCATTATTGTTATTATTACTGTTAGTAGTGGTAGCCGTAGTAGTAGGGTAGAGAAAGATAGAACTCAACCTGGGATATAAAAAGGTCTCCTCATGTTTTTTTTCTTTATTTTTTTTCCTTTCTTTTCTCTCTTTCTTCTTTCTTTCTTTTTTTTTCTTTTCCTTCTTTTTTCTTTCTTTCTTTTTCTTTTTTTTTTTCCTTCTTTCTTCTTTCTTTCTTTCTTTTTTTCTTTGTTCTTTCTCTCTCTCTCTCTCTCTCTCTCTCTCTCTCTCTTTTCTCTCTCTTTTTTTTTTCTTTTTTTTTTTTCTTTCTTCTCTTTTTTCTTTCTTCTTTCTTTCTTTTTCTTCTTTTTCTCTTTCTTTCTTTTTCTTTCTTTCTTTCTCTCTTTCTCTCTCTCGTTCTTTCTTTCTTTCTATCTTTTCTTTTTTTTTCTTTCTTCTTTATTTTTCTTTCTTTCATTTCTGTTATTTCATGTAAATCAGCTGATCAGGTTTCGATTCCGTGTACTAATAACTGAATATATGATCCGCGTTAGAAAACGTGACACATTTCTATTTCTGTTTTTCTTGTAAATATGTTATTGATATCAGGGATTCGGGGTGTATTTTAATTCAGTTCAGTAGTTATAGATAGTGGCTATGATGACTTATGATTGTTTTACATTATGAATAAGACATCAAGTCGAAGTTGTAAGTGAAAGAGAGTTTGGTTATTCATATTTGTTGTTTGTGGTACAAGGTTTACCACACGGGAAGGAAAAGGGCTTGGTGGGGGGCGTTAGATAGATAGATAGATAGATAGACAGATATGTATTTATATATATTTCTTCTTGTTCTTTTCGCTTTTTTTCTTTGCTTCGCTTCTTCTTTTCTTTTCTTATCTCTTTCTTCTTTCCTTTTCAGGAGGACGGGTGGAGGGGGGGGGGGGCAATTCAGTTAAACGAAGCTTAATCTAGGTCATCCTTGGGTAATTTATCAAAAGCTATCCTATCTTAACCTAAAAATATCTTAATAGAATCAAGCGAGATTCCACGAAATTAAAAATAAATAAATAAATAAAAAATAAACGGGCTTCCTGTAGGAATTCTGATTTTAGTAATTGTATTGAATATAGTAATCGTAACGTTAATGATGGTAATAATGGTAATGATAATTATGATGATAATAATGTTTTGATCATAATGATAGTATCAATAAAGATAAAGTTGATTGTGATGATAATAATGTTTTGATAATAGTGAATGAATG
>NW_020870526.1:395535-397855 GCF_003789085.1 Penaeus vannamei | reverse complement strand
TATATATATATATATATATATATATATATTATATATATATAATATATTATAATATAATATATTATATATATATATATATATATATATATATATATATATATATATATATATATATATATATATATATAAATATAATATATTTATATATATTATATATATATATATATATATATATATATATATATATATATATATATATATATATGTATATATATATATATATATATATATATATATATATATATATAATATATATATATATATATATATATATATATATATATAATATATATATGTTTAATATACATGAAAATTAGCCACAATGAGAATTGAAAATAAGCGTGTCTCCAGAAAGAAATGAATCTATTTTGGTTGTTGTCTGAAGAGGAATTCGTGAAGAGTTAGAAACGTCACGCTTATTTTCAATTCTCATTGTGGCTAGTTTCATTTAATTTTTGTTTTATTTGTTTACATGTTATTTAGTGTTTATTTATATATATATCTATATATATATATATATATATAATATATATATATATATATATATATATATATATATACGTACATATGTGTGTGTGTCCATATATCTATCTATCTATCTATAAATACATGTATATAAATACATATATATGCATATATGTTTGTGTATATATATATATATATTATGTATAATTATATATATGTTTTTATTCAATATTTTCCTTTAGGATAATAACTTTGCTAAAATGTACCGTATTGTTAACAACTCTCCGTTGGTATATGTTGAAAATATGCAGTTTTAGCACATCATCCAATCTGATTTTGCAGAAATCTGTTTTCTAAATCACGCATCTTTTTTCTGCATTCCGCAATACTTCCAACACTGTCTAATTCCCTTTCCATAATGTAAATACGTCTTCGGTGATTTTTTTTTTTTTTTTTTTTTTTTTTTCTTTTTTTTTTACAGCGACATGATTTATTAATTCACTGTTGCCATGGAAGGCGCTAAAAAAAGTTCGAGAGCTTGGGAAACCGACCTCCTTCCAGAAAAAAACAACAGTGAGGGAAATTATAAGGTCAAAGTCTCCTTCGGTCATTTCTGATGTACATAATGAAAACACGACTCTTCCTAACCGAGCCTAGGTATGTAACAAGACGGAGACTGCTTGCCAGACATCCTGTACGGCTGAACTGCAGGAGCCCACTAAGGAGAGAAAAACTCACTAACAGCCTAAAGCTTGTACATCTGATTATTCATACATTTCGTTACATATATATATATATATATATATATATATATAATATATATATATATATATATATGTATGTATATATATGTATAAGTATATATAAGTATATATATATATATATATATATATATATATATATATATATATATGTATGTATATTTGTATCTATATGTATAAGTATATATATATATATATATATATATATATATATATATATATATATAATATATGTATATATATATATATATACATACACACACACAAGCACACACACACACACACACACACACACACACACACACACACACACACACACACACACACATATATATATATATATAATATATATATATATATATATTATATATATATATATAATATATATATATATATATATATATATATATATGTGTGTGTGTGTGTGTGTGTTGTGTGTGTGTGTGTGTGTGTGTGTGTGTGTGTGTGTGTGTATGTATGTATTATTATATATGTATATCCATATCTAAAAAAAAGTATATATTTTGTATATATACTATAATAATATATATATATATATATATATATATATGTATGTATGTATGTATATATATATAATATATATATATATATATATATATATATATGTGTGTGTGTGTGTGTGTGTGTGTGTGTGTGTGTGTGTGTGTGTGTGTGTGTGTGTGTGGTGTGTATGTATGTATATATTATATATGTATATCCATATCTAAAAAAAAGTATATATATTTTATATATACTATATATATATATATATATATATATATATATATATATATGTATATATATGTATATATATATATATATATATATATATATATATATATATATATATATATATATATAATATGTGTGGTGTGTGTGTGTGTGTGTGTGTGTGTGTGTGTGTGTGTGTGTGTGTGTGTGTGTATACAAATACATATATATATTTTTTCCCCTAGATATAGATATACATATATACATATATTTACCTACATACATGCATACACACACACACACACACACACACACACACACACACACACACACACACACACACACACACACACACACACACACACACACACACACACACACAC
>NW_020870526.1:380535-390535 GCF_003789085.1 Penaeus vannamei | reverse complement strand
ATATATATATATATATATATATATATAATTATATATATATATATATATATATATTTTTTTTTTTTTTTTTTTTACAATTAATAGGAAAAGAGGGGGTAAATAAATAACCTTAGATAAGAACTGAATTATTTGAGAATATTGCCCATTTTAATTATCATGTGTATTGCTAAGATTTACAGAATGATATGCCATTTGTCCATTGTTTGGTTATTGAATAAAATATTAATGGTTAAAATGTTTCTATGACCGTTATGATAACGCACACTCAACAGAGAAATGAATTCAATCCCACACCTAAGAGCCTGAAGGACTGTTAGGTTGTGCTACCCACAAGATTTAACGGTACAGTAAATGCAGTAAGAATAGGCCTACATTTACATAAAATTGGCATATAACAAAGACACTAATATGACATAGGTACAAATATTGATTAGAATAAAATTGTTAAATTAAAATATATGAAAAATAATTATGTTTTCTGATATATAGATGTACACACACACACACACACACACACACACACACACACACACACACACACACACACACACACACACACACACACACACACACACTATAATATATATATATATTATATATATATATATATTATATATATATATATATATATATATATATATATATATCATATATACACATATACATATCATATATCTATCTATCTATCTATAATAATATATATATATAATATATATATATATATATATATATATATCTGCCTGACTATCTCTAAATTTATCAATCACCCATCTAGCTAGCCAGCTATATTTAGCCGTGATAATTTTCTTTCCCATAAATACATCTATAGGAGAGTGATTTCTTTGTTTGCGTTTAGTGGTAGTATTTTGTGAACATTTGATCCTCCTGCTTTAGTCTCCTAATGACATTGATTCCAAGACCGTTTTCTATTTGCACTGTCATATGAATCCCTGTTTGCTAACGTCATGCCTGGTTACAAGCCTTTGGACGATTTTATATGCTATAATCCAGAAACATATTTCAGCTGAACTAGTTTTCGATTACTTTTTCGAGACGGTCATAAATCGTGTGTGTGTGTGTGTGTGTGTGTGTGTGTGTGTGTGTGTGTGTGTGTGTGTGTGTGTGTGTGTGTGTGTGTGTGTCTTACTTTTTTTCTTACCAAGTTGTTTCAATAAGGGAGAAAAGCTAATCTCAGATGACCCTGTCTACCTTGTATAAATTGTCGTAAAACTTTTAAAACTGATGCACATTTTTGGCACCGACAACGTTTTCGGAAGACTTCCAAGCATCAATAGTTCTGTATAGAAAACTAAATTTTCGACATCAATCGTCTCCTTTTACTTTCAACTTTTATCTGTGTTTTCTCGTCCTTCTTGTGACCATCTTTGTCTAAAATCACTCTTCCTGTAACATAATTAAACAGCATAAACATAACCCCCATGAATGTTCTTTGAACTCATTCTATATCCTATTCAAGTATGGACTCAATACCACTGCACAATACTCTAGACAGAGGTCGGCAACCTATGGCACGAGTGCCAGACTTAGCACGCAAAGCGCTTGTCTATGGCATGCCATGTGATTCAGAGGAGCAAAGAAAAAGTTAAACAGCAAGATAATATGGTGAGTATAAATCAAAAATTATAAAACATTTTTTGGGTATGCAGTGCTGAAAAAACTGGCACACAAGGTTATGAATAAGAAGGCATTAATTATCAACTGGCACACTGTGTTCAAAAGGTTGCCGACCCCTGCTCTAGACTAAAAGTCCTATGGTGGCTGTAATGATTTTCATTACCATATCTTCGTCCACATGCACGAATGCCCTCATGTTGGCAGTCAGTCTTATCATTTTATGGACCTATTCACATTTATATGATCATTTGGACTTAGGTTCCTATTTATGATTATCCCAAGGTCTTTTTCCCTATCAGCTGTTTGGTTTTGCGTCTCCTAATTTACACTGGAATAGTGGACGATTTCTACTTTCTCCAAACCTGATTACCTGACCTAAATTAGTATTGAATTCCATTTCCCAAGTACAGCTCCACGTGAATAAATTTTCGACATCACCTTGGAGGCACTGGCATGAGACGTCGTTTATCATTTTTTTTTCGCTTCTTCTGCAAACAGATCCAGATAATTATCTGGGGTTATGTTTGACCCTAAATCATTGACGAAAATATTAAATATAATCGGTGCCAACACCGATTCTTGAGGCACTCTCCTGGTTACACGTCGCCATGTAGAAGGCTTCCCTCTTGTTACGGTGTTCATGTCTTTCATGAAGAATGTCTTTTATCGATTCGAGGGGTTTGCCTTTCACTCCACCTAGGTGTTTTAATTCCCATAATATTCTTTTATGAGACACCTTATCAAAAGCCTTTCCAGTCTTAGTACATACAATCCACCCAACCGTATCTTTTTTGCAATATTTCAGACTTGTTTATGTAATTAAATTCATTTGTTTAACTTGTACATTTATTTATTGTATCCTTTTTCTAGTCTAATTTCACCTCTCTAGTAATTTGGGAATACTCATTTCTTCCTACTTTATATTTTCCATACACTGCCTGAGATCTGTATCGCTTGAATCTATTCCGAAAGTGTTGTTTTGTCTCAAATTCTTGTATTTATCACAGAAACATTTTTGGCAATTTCTTGCTTCAGATCTGAATTTATATATATATATATATATATATATATATATATATATATATATATATATATATATATATATATATATATATATATATATATATAATTTCCATTCCTTTTTTTTTACTTTGATTTTTCAAAAATTGCACATCAAGGTTTTCATAGCCCAGAAGTGTTTTCCAGCTTAAGTCACCATAGAAATCTACAAGGTTTCTATAATCACTTCTCTTGTTATTGTACTTCTCTCGTTTCTTAGGATGAGTTTTCCCTGTAGCAGACAGTATTTTAGTTTAATTACAACATGGTCACTTTTTCCAAAAGGACAGTCCTCGATATCTTGATGTCATCTTTATTATTTTTGACTATTAGGTCAAGCATAGACGGTATTAGCCCTCTTACCCAGGTATGCTCAGTTAATTTCTTGAAAAGCAAAATTCATTAATGACTTGGTCAACATTCCATGAATGTAGTTCAGCTCTGGGATCGAAACTTTCCCAGCCAGTTTTGCTATTAAAATCCCCTGTGATAAGAATGTCTTTTGCAGTGGGTTCCAAAAGTTATAGCACCTCTTCCAGGCTCTTAAATGTCTCTTGAATTTATTTTTGGTATTTTTTGGGGACCTCAGCGATGTATGAGATGCCAAGTACTCTCCGGTTATTTTGATGTTTCTCCTGTTTGTTTCCACTTTTTGCATTCAGTTCCACTATGGGGTCTTACCTAATTCCAATCCTATGTAATGATTCCTTTCCTTGGTACCCCCCCCCTCCATTTCCATTTGTCCTGTCTTTTCTCGAAATATTATGGTCTCTAATATTGTTTCTGTGGTGGCACTCACTTTGGATTCAATTATACATATTTCATCTGGTGTATTAGTTTTAATCATTGTCTCTAGTTCTAGCACCTTCGTAGATAAACCATCTATATGTGTAAATCATTTCTATATAGTCTTTCGGTATTCCTTTTAGCTGTAAGGCTATTGTCTCTACATTTTGGTTCTGTTAGTACATTTGCTTTGCTTGGAGACCTCTCCAAATAAAGATTTGTTCCTCTTCAGTCCATTTTTCTGAAGTGTTTCTCTGTCATCTTTGGTCATATTTTCTCTTATCCAGATTTTCTTACAGTCTTCATGGGTTGCCACGACTTTCGATATCTTTATTATATCAGTCACCATTTGCTTATTCGTGAATTTGCTTTTAATAGGCGTTTCTTTCCCTTTTCGAATAATCCCAAGCTCTTGTGAACTATGTGTGTGAGTGTGTGTGCGTGCGTGCGTGCGCGTGTGTGTGCAGCATCTGTGTAATGCTCAATACAAACCAAAATAGACAGATATATCCTCATATATTTATACTATCTTAACATTTCCCAATTATCCGGAATGGGTTCCTGCAGTTTAAGCAAAGTGCAATCAGCTATCAGAACATCATCATCAAAAATGTACGCGGATGCTGCTTGTTCCTAAATAAGCTCTCAACAAATTCCAATTATTTACACTTCTCGTTGTTTAGGGGTTCCCAACCTGGGGTACGTATACCCCGAGGGGAACATTTTCAAGTATCAAAGTGTACTTTGGTTCCAGAATACCCATGGTGTATACCATATAGCTTCCTAGTTATACCAGAGTAGATTGATTAATACATAATGCATTTGCTGATAAAGAAAGCAGTCAACAAGGCAAGCAAGAGAAACATTAAGTTATTAATTTCTATGAAAATTTCATCATAGTAATTTGGAAATCCCGCCCACCTGATAAGGTACACACACGCCTGAACACAGATACAGACGTGTTTTTTCTTGCTTTTGTCTTGTGTTTAATTTCTGCCAACTAACTAACTAACCATTTTCCTTTCACTTCATCTTGATTCACAAGCATGAGCGTCTGCCTTTGTCTGTCGCATGAATCCATCACATCAAAAGAGAACCTCAGACGAGATCGTCGACAGGAAGAGAAAAAGAGCGCCATCCTTTGAATCGAAATAAAAAGTGTCATGGGGCAGGCAAGTGGTAATAAAATCTTCAAACGCAGTTACTGAATTGCAATGTTTGATTTCATACCAAACATTTCGTCAGTGATGTAATGTCAGAAAAAAGGAGATAGATATATAAAGGCACAGACAGATAAATATGCATAGATATCTAATTGTTTATCTATCCAGCTGTCTATCAGGCCCTTTTATTTAGCTATCTATCTGTCTTACGACTGTTAATTTGACTTCTGTTCCAGTGGCCTCTGATTTAGCGTACAGGAGAGCCGCTTTCATATTTGGAAGGGCTAGAGGAAGAAGTATATACAATTCATATACATTCTGACAAATAGAAACACACACATATATGTGTCTCTCTCTCTATTTATCTATCTATCTATCTATCTATCTATCTATCTATATATATATATATATATATATATATATATATATATATATATATATATATATATATATGTGGTGTGTGTGTGTGTATGTATGTATGTATATATATACATAAATACACACACATGTATAAATTTATATATATATATATATATATATATATATATATATATATATATATATATATATATATATTAGATAGGTAGATGGACAGGTATATATTTATAAGCCTGGAGCGTTTATTTACCTATATATACATATATAGATAGAGAATGACATAGATATACTGATATTTGTGTTTACTGAATTACCTATCCAATGAGTGGAAAGATCTAACTAACAATCAGTCTCACAGGAAGGAAAGATGGAAGAAAACTGAACACCTGGAGGCCCTAATGAGCCAAGAAGATCGGAGATACCATAAGAGAAAAAGAGTCGAACCACAACAGACCCCTCAAGCCAGGCGTACAGCTTACCCTGTGGTGACTGTGATAAAGTTTACGTAGGCGAAACATCACACGGACTCCGACGTCACGACACAAGGAGCGCCTTCGTTGTTCATGTCGACACCGACGGCCACCTCCCGAAGGATCCCAGGCCGCCATCATGAAACAAGGCCTGCCCCCTGTATATATATATATATATATATATATATATATATATATATATATATATATATATATATATATATATATATATATATATACATATATATATATATACATCTATACATACATACATACATACACAGATCCAGGGTCAGCAATCCTTGCCCAGCTGTTCATGGAAACCCTCGAGGCCGACCAGTACCGAAGAATTGTGGGAAGGAACGTGGTCTGGCTCCGCTACGTGGACGACATACTCGCTGTGATACCATCCAGGACGAACCTGCCAGATCTCCTCCACAGACTCAATGCAGTACACCCCTCCATCCAGTTCACCAGACAAGAAGAGAGGGATGAACAGCTCCCTTTCCTGGACACCATGATCCACAGAAGACCAGATGGACCGTTATTTTCAGTATACAGAAAATCCACCAATAAAGATGATTTCATTCACTATTTTTCTGCCCATAGTAAGAGAACCAAAGAAAGCGTGGTCATTGGTTTCTTCCTCCGAGCCCTCAGAATATGCAGCACTGAGTTCTTGGAGGAAGAGATGCAAAACGTCTGCAACACTTTCCAACACCTCGACTATCCCCGCTCCATGCTCACCTACCTCCGACGCAAGGCCGAGAAGATCATGAGCAGACCGAGGGGTGAAGACACACAGAACAAGACTCGGAGAATAATCATCCCCCACTCGGAATTGACTGAGCACCTGGAGCCCCTAGTAGGCCGTACTCTAAAGATAGCTACGTCTTCAGGCAAGAAGATCGGAGATATCGCAAGAGAAAAGAGGTCAAACCACAACAGACCCCTCAGGCAGGTGTACAGCATACCCTGTGGGGGTTGTGATAAAGTCTACATATGTGAGACAGCACGAGGACTGCACGAAAGACGAATCAGTCAACACCGCAGCGCTCTCCGACGCCACGACACGAGAAGCGCATTTGTTGTTCACGTAGACGCCGACGGTCAGCTCCCGAAGTGGTCCCAGGCCTCCATCATAAAGCAAGGCCTGGCCCCACGACAGAGGAAGATGGTAGAAGCGGCGTTCATTCATACAACTAACACCATCAACACCGCTACGGGGAGCCACGAGCTAGCTAAGGTCGTCGTTCACCTGATTACCGACGTGACCTGACCACCCAACATTTGTATAAATGCTCCTCTATGTACCTCTTGTCATGTATGCCCTGACGAAACATTAGCGAAGAGGCCTTCGGCATATATGTGTTCTCTTGTCCTTCCCTTCGTTGTTCCCGTTGCATATACATATATGTGTGTGTGTTTGTATGTATATATACGTTTATATATGTATATGAATATATACATACATATATATATATATGCGTATATATATATACATATAATTGTGTGAGTGCTTGGCGTGTGTACATACATACATACATACATACATATATATATATATATATATATATATATATATATATATATATATATAATATATATATATATATATATATATATATATATATATATATATATATATATATATATATATATATATATATATATTCTTAGGATATCATTATAAAAGTTGTTGACAGAAAGAGCGATTTAGATGATCGCCTTACAAGCATGCAATTGAAAATATTCATTGTGTGATTTTGAGAATCTGAGCTTTAGGAAATGTCTTCATGTATTCATGAATATATGTCTTCATGTATTCATGAATACATGTCTTCATGTATGCCTGTTAAGAATTCAACGCTATATAAGCAATTCTTTGCTTTCGAAATATGATGCATATTTAATGAAGAACAATCATACTTTAGTCAGGAATATATATGGAGAGAGTCATATTCTGTGTGTGTGTGTGTGTGTGTGTGTGTGTGTGTGTGTGTGTGTGTGTGTGTGCGCGCGCGCGCGCGTGCGTGCGTGCTTGCCAGGTGTTCTTTGAATGGGCGATTGAGGATCGGTGAAAAATAGTTCCTCCCTCAGCAACGCCACTGATTCTTTACTTTCATTTATCTTTTGAATAACGAACAATTAAACTTCACTTTCTCATTCGTGATCCTTCTTTATCTTGTCACTGTTAATATTTTCAGCTTACACAGTATTAACAGTTTTATAATCATCACTTGGCCAATTCGTCAGAGTTGCTCGTTATGTCTGACATGACACGATCTCTGCAAGTAAAAAACAAGGATAAGTCGAAACTTAATGTCTTTAAGAAAGATCAGGCTTCCTGTCGAAAGGTCAAGGATCTCTCTCGCTCGACCAAGCCACTCATAAAGCAGAAGAGAGGGAAGGAAAAGGAGGGGGCGGCTAAGGGAGGAGAGAAGGACAAACAGAGAATGATGAACACGAAAGAACAAGATATGGAATAATGATACTGCCCAGCAGAGACATTTTGACCTGAGGTGGCTTAAGGGATGAGTGAGGATCTGGAGAAAGGCTATAGAAAGAGAGTTCACAAGCTAATCGTGTCTACAAAGATCTAAGTAGTGAACACAACCACAGTAACTCCGGTTAAAACAATGATTATTTATAGAACAAAATATTGCGAAAACTAGAAAACTGAGCATAGAACATGAAAGACAAAATTGATCAAAATGCCATTAATATATTAACATTAACTTGAGTTCCATACTAAACGTGAGTACCATACTAATATCGGGACGGGATTTTCCCAATTAAAGATTAGAAATATATTTAAATGACAAGTATCGCCAGCCGGTTATTTATTTATATTAGTTTTGGGTGAATAAAGTCGATGATGAATCCACTGAGACAGCTCTAAATGGCTTACACATGCCGGACCACATATGTGAAAGGCCCGAGTGAATCTGGCCTTCGTAAATCTCACAGAACTGAACTGAAATTCAGCCAAAGAAAAATATTTATTATAAATGCTATTCATAACATCCTTTTTTCATATGTGGCGAGATTCAAGTGTTATTGCGAGTGCAAATACAGACTATTTTCCCCAGCAGTTGCATTCTTTAAATTACACAAGTATAATTTTTTTTTTTTTTTATGATAATTCTGCAGATTCACGCATGTGATACACAAGTTGAATCAAACAAGCAACAGCTTATATATTTCTTTTTCGTAATTTCACCTTCCTACACGAAAGTAATTCGTATTGAAATATACATATCGTATAAATCGATCCATTAACAGCATATCTTAATAATGTAAGACTAGCCAATTAACATAAATGTAAATATTAATGTGCATTTTAAGTTCATCTTCATTCATATGAAGATACAGGGAATCTATTTTCCATGAAACGTATAATGTATGTAATGAATGTAAGAAAGAAAGAAGTTATTCTGACTTTTATTTTTGTATTCTTTCACCAACAATAATTCGAATACAAACACTAATTTCATATAATAATGGCAATAGGAATAATAATGATAATTCATAACAAGAACTAATGATAATCATAACTTTAATGATGCGGCTAATAGTAGTTGTGGTTGGAATAATAACAGTAGTAGTTGTAGTGCAACTACTACTATTACTAATCATTATCATAATAACGATAATGATAAGGACGATGATGATATTCATTATAACGATAAAAAACACAAGAAATTAGTATCATCATCATCATCATCAATTTCATTATCAGTATAAAAAAAAACAATAATACTGATAATAAATGAATATGATAGGAATGATATTATGATAAAAGTAACAGTATTAGTAATAGTAATAAGGGTAATTAGGATAGGGATAAAGATAATAACTGATAAAAGCAATAATGATAATGATAATAACAATAATGATAATAACTCTAACAATAACAAGAATAACAATGATAACAAGAATAACAATGAATTGATCAGATAATAATGAAATTAGTAATGATAATGATAACGATAATCATAATACTGATAATAATGATTGAAATTTAAAAAAATGAAAAATATGATGATAATAATGACAAGGGCAATAGCAACGATAGTGGTACTGAAAATGATAATAACAATGATAATAAAAATGATATTAATCAAAATGAAAATGTAAATGATAATCATAATAGCAATAACAATGATAATGACAATGATGAATGATGATAATAATAATAATAATAATGATAAATCAATAACAATAATAAAACTAATGAGAACGATAATGATTATGTACTTCTTTTACTTTTTGTTTCTGGAAGTATCACGTTTTTTCTTCAAGGACCACTTCCCTTTCTTTCTGCGCAGCGCTAACAACGTAGGCGATTATTCTTCAACATGTTGAGCATCAGAGCAACTACAGATTTTTTTAATTGGGGAATTAAGCACTATGACTTTGCCAGTTATTTCACTTGCTGATAAATTGCAAACTTTTTGGTGTGCGGCTGGTACAATGGTGTACTTTTTTTGATATTGTTATGAAACA
>NW_020870526.1:365535-370535 GCF_003789085.1 Penaeus vannamei | reverse complement strand
TTTTTTTGTAACCTAACGTATATGTCTATTGATATTTTCCTATCTGTTTACCTCTCGCCTTGCCTATATACCTTTGTTTTATCGAGTACGGAATTACGGGAGTTTTGTGTCTTCTGCACCTGCTTTTACCGTTCTGTTCTCTTCGTTTTAATACCATGCATGTTAGCTCGTCGAAATAGCGCACCTCAAGATTAAAATCACTCTATTATGCATGGAGTAAATCTGGTGCTTGATTACTATATGTCTCCAGGGTAAAGCACATGCATTAGATTAAAAGCTTAATTAATAAAAAATCGTGTTTACCTCCCTTTTCCAAGCCATACTCCCTTTTAATGTATATCCATTTAAACAAGTTGACAAATTAGGGCAATGTTGATATAGACAAATCTTTTCCATGGAACTGTTTATATGAATAACAAGTTCAAGAAATTGACACATAAAATGAAATGACAGCAGAATTTCAGTGAATTATGGAATTTTGAAGAGTAACCATCGAAATTATTAATGCAAAATTCAGTCAGCCATCTGTCCGCACGCAAGCAGCAGCAAAACAGAATAATGGCCTTTATGCATTACCACACAGCCACAAAATGTTTTCGTATACCTTATGACATTGAGGATATAAAATTCAATGAACATACACATGAATGATAAAGGCGATGAACTGTTCTATTTTCCCGGTATTTATTGCATAATGTTGATTCAAATAAGTTGATTAACAACGAAGAAATTATCAAATAATGGCCGATTGATCCAGATAATTTGCAGGCCTGAACTATGGCCACACCAGTAGCACCAGGTATTAATGTTGCTTACCGAGAAGGAAAACGAAAAACGATTGCTTCGCAGGGCAGTATTTCTCTTTAGGCGCTGAACAACAAAAGTAGGAAAGGTAATATAAAAACAATACCTTGGGTTATTTCAGCATTTTGCGAGTTGAATACACAAAATATTTCAATGCAAACTTACATTGACAGTATAATTTGGCGAATATGATATGCCATCACTTGAAAAATGCGCTTTTTGTACTTTCATTCAATTCATGTATTTCTATTTTCCCCATGTACTTTTCTTACTTTCTTCCCATACAAAAATGATATAAAGAACACTATATCTGCACGAAGTATACAGCACTACAAATATACAACTTGAAATGGAAAAGGTGACATTTGACTATTCTGCCTCAACAATGATACAGAAAAAATAAACACTAAATGAAATATCACAAAATAATAAAATGTATGTAGGCAGAGTAAATAATAAATAAGCGTTTTAATTTTATAAATACTTGTCAGCCTGTGGCAGGTCCTGCTCCTGCAATCACAACAATGTCTCTGCACTTGCATGGATGAGGGCTTCTACCTTCCTGTTCTCTATTGGTCACATATTTACCCAAGTCATTTCAAATGATAGCTAATCGATGTATCTTTCTTTTCTCCGATGTATGCAGTTTCACCTAATAAAAAGCATATTAAAACAGCTATCTGTATTTATTATTGATGCTGGAGAATAACCGTTTTTTTTTTTAGAATGCAAACTCTCTCAGGAATCCAGGAATATATCATCAAAATGCATTTCTATGTCTGCAACGAGAGTTATCATCAAACAATGATGATGATATTGGTGATGACAGTAGTAATAGTACGAGAATGGCAGTAGTAATAGTAGTACAACAGTAACATTAATTTTATGATCATTGTGACCTTGATGATGATGATGATACTGGTGCTACTAGCAACATAAAAACAATAATGATAATAGTGATAACGATAATAAAAATAATGATCATAATAATTATTATCATCATTACTATTGTTATCATTATTATCATGATTGTAATAATGGGAAAAGTAAATAATAATATCAATGATGATAATAATAATAGTAATAATAATGATGATAATAGTAATAATAATAATAACAATAACAATAATAATAATAATAATAATTGTAATGATAAAAGTTAAAGTAAAGATAATATGCCAGTGATAACAAAATAATATTAATAACAATAATGATGATAATATAATAATAATGAAAATAATAATTATGAAAATTACAATGATAATGACAATGGTGATAACAATGATAATTATTATGGCAACTGTAATGATAAACACAAAATAAATAATGATAATCATAATTATAATCATAACAATAATAATAATGATATTAACAATATTGATAATAACAATGTTCAAAGAAGTTATAATAGAAATAATAATAAGAATGCTAATACTAGTAGTTATAACAGTAATAGTTAAAAAAAATACATTAATTATGATTATTATTCTTATTATACTATCATAATCATAGTCATTCTCTTATTGTAATCATAATCAAAATATAACAATAATTTTAACATAAAATTATTAATGATAATGATAATAATGATATATTGATAATGGTAATAATAATTTTAGATGATTAGAATAATGATCATTATAATAGTGATAATGATAATAATTATTATTAGCATTATTGTTTTTGCTATTAATATCATTATTGAAATGATATTGATAAAAAATCATGATAATAAAAATGATAATAATGACATTTTAATGATAACAAAAACATTGATAATGAGAATGATCATGATGTAAATAATGATGAGAAGAATAATGGTAAAACTAATGATAATGATACCATTATCATCAATATCATCCACATTATCAAAATCATTATTAGAGGAGTAATAAAAACAACAACAACAACAACAACAACGACAACAACAATAATAATAACAATAATAATAATAGTAATAATAATGATGATAGTAATAGCAATAACGGTAACGATAACAATAGCAATAATAGAAATACTAATAAAAATGAGTAATAATAATAATAATAATAATAATGATAATAATAATAACTGATCATAATGATAACTATAACAACAATGATACTAAAAATAGTAATAAATATAATAATAACATTAATATTAAGGTGGCTGTCGCGCTCGAGAACGAAGTTTGTCAATAATGATCGGATTTTCGTAATTTTTTAATGTTAGACATACATATAAAGTGATAAACACCACCACAATGAAGTTATTTTAAGGAAAAGAAGTTTTTGAACAATCACAATTTTTTTTGTTTTTTTTTCATCGCACTTATCCATTGAACAAATTTGTTGAAAAAAAAACACCTATACAAAGACCGGAGTTTTAAATTTACTTTTAGTATAGTGGGAATTTACTTCTTCTAAATGTTCAGTCTTATGAACAAAAACTATAATATATGGACTTCTCTAAGAAAACCATCGCAAATTCATTCAGCTTTCAAATGATCCAAACCCCATTAGAATCGCCCAATTAGTTATGGAGATTTTTTAAAAATGACAAAACTGTAGTTTTGAGATATTGGGCTCCGTAGTTTAGGATACTTTTCCCTCGATTTTTTTTTTTTTGTGTGTGTGTGTGTGTGTGTGTGTGTGTGTGTGTGTGTGTGTGTGTGTGTGTGTGTGTGTGTGTGTACTTTTGCGAGATGGTGTTGTGGAGGTAGGAGCTGGCAACGTTTTGTCTTCCAGAGTGGTAACATTTTGTGTCCCAGAGTCCCAGTCTTGGCAATCAGCTGATGGGTAAATAAATCGAAAAAAAAAGAAAATGTCGAGTATATTTGCACGGCCGCGACAAAGTAAACATCGGAGCGGGAGGCGGGAGATGCGGGGGGTACAGATCTTACTATAATCCTTTTATTTTTACACGTATTTTGCTAAAATATTACGTCACGGGATTGACAAAGCCTACTAAATTACAAGAGATTTTTTTGCAAATTTTCGAGTATTTTAGAAAACATTCGTCACGACGGTCCCCTTAAATATGATACAATGATAATAACAATAATATCATACTAATAAGAATAATGATAATGATAATGACAGTAATATAAATGACATTGAAAGTATTAAGAAAAATAACAGAAAAAATAATATCAATATTAACAATGAGTTAAGAATAAGGGTAATAATAATAATAATAATAATGAAACTAGTGATAATAAGAGTACTCAGGGAGCATATACCTCTGCCAAGACAATAGAGTTTCCGATGTAATTAAAATATTTACACCTAATTGCTTTAAAATCCTCTCTTTCCGTATCTCGCAATGCTAATGAATCCTTTAAAAAAATCCAAGATACAGATTATGATCCGGATAACCATCAAAATTCAATGGCATCTGAGTTGGTCTACGACTGTTTATAATTCTTGCTATCCTGGTAACAAACTAATCAACGACCAAAAAACAAACTAACAAACCAACGCTACCAAAATCATAACCTCCTTGGCAGAGGTAATGATAATAATGATATTATCATAATGATGATGGTAATAAATAATAAACAACAGCAGAAGTTACAACAACGAAAATAATAACAAAAAGTAATAATGAAAACAACAAAAATATACAAGAAACTGACAACGAAAATGATGGTGATGATGATAATGGTGATACTGATGATGGTCCTGATGATAAATCAATAATAGATGATATGAAAATAACATATATATTTCCCGTTACATTGTGTTGAAATCAGTGGTTCCTAACCTTTTTAAAGATGGATTCCTATAAGAGTCTCATGAAAGCTATGGCCCTCTTCGCCAGAATCATTCACAGAAACACTTGCAATGGGTAGAATATACTTTATCTACTGATAGTTAATTGTTTCATCCTTGTAAGTATTACCGAACCTGAATGTAAACAATCTAAAAAAAACACGGACCCCCTGAAACCCATCCATGGACACACTAGGAGTTCCTGGACCCAGGTTCAGAACCTCCAGTTTAAACGTTGCCAATGTACATCTTGGGAAGCAGAGCCTGGGGAAATGCAGAAAAGACCATTGTAGAACATCAGCTACTTGCACCAAAGCACTATCTTACGTGAAGGAATTAGTACAACACGACTATTATTTTCTCATAACGAAATCAATGATATCATAAAGATATATATTCATTACATATTGTTTAATGCATAGAAACTAAAATTAGCATTTAAAA
>NW_020870526.1:353035-360535 GCF_003789085.1 Penaeus vannamei | reverse complement strand
CCTCAGTGCCCGGAAAAAGAAGCCAATTACAACCCCAGATTTTGTTTTACTGCTGGGGGCGGAGTAATAATGGATATAATCGTCTTTATTCGTAGTCTTTCTATATACAGAGAAACGTAGGCCGTTGTCATCCTGATGGATCAGAGTGTCCAGGAAAGGTAACTTCTGATCCACTTCCTCCTCCATCCACAGTGAACTGGATTTTCTCGTGGACGGAGTTCAGCCGCGTCAGCATACGGTGTAAACACGACCTTCTGGGGACGATGACGAGGACATCATCTACGTAACGGAGCCACGTCGAATGCCTGCCGATTATATCCTTGTAGTGGTCCCTTTCTAATGTCTCCATGAAGAGGCAGGCCAGGACCGCGCTCAGAGGGGAGCCCATGGCAAGACCTCTGATTTGCTGGTATTCTTCCCCTGCGAACTCGAAGAATCCGAAATCCACACACAACTTCACGAGGCTTATGAAGTGGTGCTTAGGCAGCGGAAGTTCGTCATCTGCCATGGAACCGGTTACCCTCTCGACTGCCCGGATTGCTCCATCTGTGGGTACATTCGTAAAAAGGGATTTATCAAAACTAGCCATCTTATTTTTATATACAAAACTCTGAAGACGTCTGATGAGGTCCCCAGAGTTCTTGAGGTGGGAATCACTGATGACTCCCATGGCGGTGGAGAGGAAAATCATATATTTGACAGTATTCATTCCTGGACCTTGAATTTTTTTGATATTGCTAGCCAAGGTTAGGTTAGGTGAAGGGAAAAATCAGACATCTGACATTATTCATTCTTTGAAATATGAAAAATTCGGACTTTGGTTAGGTTAGGTGGAGGGAAAAAAACGGACATTTGACATTTTTCATTCTTGGACCTTTGAAATATTTGGACATTGGTTAGGTTAGGCTAGGTGGAGGGGAAAATTCGGACATTTGACAGTATTCATTCCTGGAACTTTGAACAATTTTGGACATTGAATACGTTAGGTTAGGTGGAGAGGAAAATTAGACATTTGGCAGTATTCATTCCTGGACCTTGAAATTCTTTGATATTGCTAGCCAAGGTTAGGTTAGGTGAAGGGAAAAATCAGACATTTTACATTATTCATTCTTGGACCTTAGAAATTTTTGGATATTGTCCATGTTAGGTTAGGAGGAGAGGAAAACTAGACATTTGACAATGTTCATTCCTAGACCTTTGAAAAAATTGGATATTGTTAGGCAAGGTTAGGTTAGGTGGAGGGAAAAATCAGACATATGACAATATTCATTCTTGAACATTTGAAAAAAATAGATATTGGTTAGGTTAGGTGGAATGGAAAATTCAGACATTTGACAGTATTCAATTTTGGACCTATTAAAAATTTAAGTGGATCAGACAGACATTCAAAGCTATTCATTCTTGGACCTTTGAAAATTTTGATATTGGTCGGGTTAGGTTAGGTGGAGGGGAAAATTAGACATTTCAGCATTCATTTTTGGACATTTGAAAAATGTAGACATTTGTTAGGTTAGGTTAGGTGGAGGGAAAATCAGACATCTGACATTATTCATTCTTTGAAATATGAAAAATTCGGACCTTGTTAGGTCTGGTTAGGTGGAGATGAAAATCAGACATTTGACAGTTTTCATTCTTGGACCTTTGAAAAATTTGGACATTGGTTAGGTTAGGCTAGGTGGAGGGGAAAATAAGACATTTTACACTATTTATTCTTGGATCTTTTAAAATTTATACTTTGTTTAGGTAAGCCTATGGAGGGAAAAATTCGGAAGTTTGACAGTATTCATTCCTGGACCTTGAAAAATTTGGACATTGGTTAGTTTAGGTTAGGTGGAGGGAAAAATCAGACATATGACATTTTTCATTCTTGGACCTTTGAAAAATTTGGATATTGGTTAGGTAAAGTTAGGTTAGGTGGAATTGAAAAATCAGACAATTGACAGGAAATTTTTGGATATTGTCCATGTTAGGTTAGGAGGAGAGGAAAACTAGACATTTGACAATGTTCATTCCTAGACCTTTGAATAATTTGAATATTGTTAGGCAAGGTTCGGTTAGGTGGAGGGAAAAATCAGACATAATGACTATTCATTCTTGAACATCTAAAAAAAATTGGATATTGGTTAGGTAAGGTTAGGTTAGGTGGAATGGAAAAATCAGACATTTGACAGTATTCATTTCCTGGACTTTTAAAAATTTGGACATTGGTTAGTTTAGGTTAGGTGGAGGGTAAAAATCAGACATTTGACAGTATTTATTCCTGGAACTTGAAATTTTTATGATATTGCTAGGCAAGGTTAGGTTAGGCGAAGGGAAAAATCAGACATTTGACAGCATTCATTCTTGAACATTTGAAAATTTTGTATTTGTTTAGGTTAGGTTACATGGAGGAAGAAATCAGACATTTGACAGTATTCATTATTGGACCTTTGAAAAATTTGAACACTAGTTAGGTTAGTTGGAGGGAAAAATCAGACATTTGACAGTATTCATTCTGGACCTTTGAAAAATTTGGACATTGGTTTGGTTAGGTTAGGTGGAGGGAGAAATGGGACATCTGACAGTAATCATTTTTGGACCTTTGAAAAATTTGGACCTTGGTTAGGTTAACGGGAAAATGAGACATTTGATAGTATTCACTCCTGGACCTATGAAAAAATTGGATATTTCACAGTATTTTCTCAACCTTTGAAAAATTTGGACATTGGCTAGGTTACATTAGGTGGAGGGAAAGTCATACAGTTGATGGTTTTAATTCTTAACACTTACAAAAAATGGACATTGGTTAGGTTAGGTTTGGTCAGACAGTGAAAGTTTTAATTTTTAGACCTTTAAAAAGTTCCGACATAAGTTTGGTAAAATTAGGTTAGTGTGAGGGAATAATGAGACAGTTGTTAGTTTTAAATTTTAGACCTTTGAAAAAATGGGCATTGGTAAGGATAGGTTAGGTGGAGGGAGAAATCAGACATTTGACCGTATTGATTCTTGGGCACTTTAAAATTTTGGACATTGGTTGGGTTAGGTTAAGTGGAGGGAAAAGCCAGACAGTTGGAAGTTCTTATTTTTGGACCTTTGAAAAATTTGGACATTAGTTAGGTTAGGTTGAGGGGGAAAATTAGACAGTTGAAAGTTTTAATCAATCCCACATCAAAACACAAATGTGTGGCTGTCCTACACCACGGTTGGGGGACACAATTTTTGGGTATTTTTAAACGCTTTGTGTCGTGGGATGGGATTGGTAACCCTGTGACCTAGTGGTGCTGAGACTCGAGAAGGTTGGTATGAATGCATGTGTGTTTGTGTGTGTGCACATGTATGATAGTGTGTGTGTTAGTATGTATGTAGCCTATGTATATACGTGTACGTATATATATACACACAATTTTCTCTCTGTACATCCTGTCTGTCCAAACCTCTTTTCATTTGTATTGAAGCACATAAACTACCCAACTTTTAACGCTCTCATCAACATATATGAATCAGAATAACTAGTTGCATGTTTACAATCTATCACTCTCCGCCTCTGCGCCTTACTAGCATTTCCCTACCCCACAAAAACGGTCCTTCCTCAACCTCTACTTCTTCCATATTCTAAAATAGCACCATTTAAAAGGAGGGGCAGAGCATGTACCTTCTCTTTTTCTCCCCACCCGCTTCCCTTCCTCCCTCCCTTTGGTTGAAACACATGTAACATAAACATACCTGAAGACGTGAAATAAGATGAGCAGGTACTGCGGCAAGTTGTGATATTCCAGTACTCAGCGAGGTAGAGTTATTTCTTGAAATACCTTCAAAGTTGAGAGGCGAAAAATTTTAACTCGCTCACTTTTTTGCACTTACACGTTTGTCATCATATTAAAGGGTATAGTTGCTATATAAGCTATTATTAACATAATCACGTTTCTTTTTAACTTGGAGATGATTATGCGGAGGAGTCACGGGCTTCACTATCGTTCCAACATATTGTGGGATTGGGGCGTGATGTGGCCCCAGGGAAAGGCTAGATCAGTTCCAACTCAGGTGTCATGGCGTCTCATTTTGATGACGTCTCAAAAGTTGCGATTCTGTTTTTGGAAAAAGCACATGGGGTTCATTAATCAATATTTTCAATTTTCAAAAAAGATGGAAAACAATTATTTTAATGGTTATATTTTAACTGAACAATTGGTGGGTATAAAGCAGAGTAAGGCTTTTTGTCATCCAGTCAAAAGTCAATATTGTCAAACGCCCAGGGACATGTCCATTAATAAATGAATTTGGTTATGCATGTTCTTAAATGCTTGTGTATAAATGAAAAAAAAGTAGACGACTGGTCAAAGTAGAATAAATATAATAAATAAATATGAATAGAATATGAAATCATCGTAATGAAGTCTACGGGCTCACTTGTCATAACCGTGATCAACGTGTTTGAAATAATAGATCTTTTTTCTCGTATATGTAACAATAGTTCTATTCAATAGTGAAATTCAATTATTTGACTTTAACAACGAGTAAGCCAAGAAATTGTGTTCTTTGTTGTCTTGGCGCGGGAGTAAACATCGCTATTGTAAAGCTATGACCGAAAGTTGGTTATATATATATATATATATATATATATATATATATATATATATATATATATATATATACTTATGTACATAAATTAATCACACATACGACAACGACTGTACACAGATGAAGTAAAACAACTTTTGCAGTCCTTTCTTCTCTTTTTTTCAATAATCTGGAGTCCACTGGCTGCAGCTGATCAGAAGTCGTAGTACACTTTTGAAACCAACATGTGAAATGATTTGTCTCTGGACAGCCAGTGTCTGACATCGACTACCAGCCTGCCTTCTATTTTCTACGAATATAACGGACGTTCCCAAAGCTTTAAACTGCGTAACGAGAACGATCGCCATGGATGATGATGCGTGTTTTTAATGTAACGGTCGTCCCAATCATGGCTTAAAAACTCCTAACTACACTGTTAACGAAAGACAATTACTATCTATGCTGGGTTCTATTATCATCATTATTATTGTCATTTATTATCATCATGACTATAATTAAATGTATTTAATTATAAATTCAGACTATTTCGATTCAAACATATTTCATTTAGAAATGTATATTCTTCTATTATGGCATTATGTCTGTATCACTGGTAAATATATCGTAAGTCAAGGAAAAATCTAGTAATATTCATTACAATCAGATATATGTACATCTATAGTCATGTTATTCTATCATTAATGTATATACATAGCACTGTTATCATGATATTAGATATTGGATTGCATCCATTATCATTTTTTCCCCTCTGCTACGAATATTCCTATAACAATAAACACGCCTATTATTACCAACGACGAAAATAAAAGGTCTGTCAATGACAATATCTTGATTAAACTGGAGATGTAGATAGTGTTTGCCTTAGGTATGATTCATGCTCCTTTCATGTCACAATGACACAAATTTCGACTCTAACGAGATGCGTTCAACATGTGTGTTTATCATTTTTGGACATGACGCAAAATTACTACCCTTGCGAGAAAAAAAATAGATCATCCTAATGCCTTTTGCTTATCCCATTACATCAAAGATATCGGATAACCTCGTGTGGCAGTTTTTGATGGAAAACTCGGCCATAGTTATTTTACCCACGCCCTAGGCTTTCTCACCCAATATATCAGTGCGCCAAATAAAATCTGTTCACCTAGAATTAATTAAGGCAATGGTATCAGACCATGAATATCAATGTTTAGTAAAATAATAGACACGATCCACAAATTTACGTTCCATCAAAGATTGCAAGTAGTTTTTATTTTCGTATCACTAGTTACGTCAGGCAGGAAATTTTATTGTTACAATGTTAAACCACTTCCAGTAAAATGTCTTTCAGACAATGTATGAAAATATTACTAGAAACACTTTAAAGAGTAAATAAATGTTTCTTCTTCCCTATCTTAATCATATGATAACGATATTTTCCCTATACCTAAACTCCACTAAAATAACCTAACCTAAACAAAGTCCAGTTTTTCAGGTAAAAAAAAGAACACTGTTAGATGTCTATATTTTCCCTATACCTAAACCTAACTAAAATTAACCTAACCTAACCAAAGACCAGTTTTTCAGGTCTTAAAAATGAACGCTGTTACATATTTTTTCCTATACCTTAACTTAACTAAATAACCTAACGTAACCAAAATGAACACTGTTAGATGCCTATTTTTCTCTATGCCTAAAAACTAAAGTAACCTAACCTATACAAAGTCCTTTTTTCAGGTCTAAAAATGAACAATATTAGATGTCTATTTTTCTCTATACCTAAACTTAACTAAAATAACCCTACCTATGCAAAGTTATTTTTTCAGGTCTAAAAATGAACACTGATAATCAATTTTTTTCTATACCTGAATTTAACTAAAATAACCTAACCTAACCAAAGTCCTTTTTTCAGGTCTAAAATTGAATGCTGTTAGACGTCTATTTTCCCTATACCTAAAAGTACTTAAAATAACTTAAAGTAACCAAAGAACATTTTCTCAGGCCTTAAAATGATTAATGGAAGATGTATAGTTTTCCCTGTACTAAACTTAACTAAAAGAACCTAAACTAACCAAAGTCCTTTTTTTCAGGTCTAAAAAAGAACACTGTTAGACGTCTATTTTGCCCTATGCCTAAACTTAACGAAAATAACCTAACCTAACCATAGTTCTTTTTTTCAGGTCTAGAGATGAACTATTAGATGTCTACTTTTCCCCTGTACTTAAACTGAATGAAAATAACTTAACCTAAGCAAACTCCATTTTTTCAGGTCTAAAAAGGAACACTATTAGATGTCTGCTTTTACCATATACCTGAACTTAGCGAAAATAACCTAATCTAACGAAAGTCCTTTTTTTAGCAAAGGTCTAAAAATGACCCCTGTTGCATGTCTACTTTTCCCTATACCTAAACTTAATTAAAATAACCTAATCTTACCAAAGTCCTTTTCTTCAGGTCTAAAAATGAACAGATAAATATCTTTTCCTTATATCTAAACTTAACGAAATAACCTAACCTAACCAAAGTCTAAAATGAACAATGTTAGATGTTTATTTGATTTGTTCCCTATACCTAAGCTTTTTTTAAGATTGACCATTTATAAAAATTACTCTTTACCTATCCATGTACAGTATACATGAATAATTTACACATATAGGGGTCTGAACAACATGTTCTTAGAAGTAGTCGATAATCATCTGTAGATACACATTTATTCGCCAGATAATATACAGGATTTTGTCTAAAAAAAATGCAATTCCTTACCTTTCTAGTATTCATGGTCGTCAAGAAATATATTTGTTTCAATCTGACGCCGCTTCGCATTATGTATCCTTTACCGGATTTCTAATATACTTTGCGCCAGGTATCCCAAATCCCGTTGCTAAATCGAATTAATCTTTAACAATCCAATTTGAATAGCTGTGTGTGTGTGTGTGTGTGTGTGTGTGTGTGTGTGTGTGTGTG
>NW_020870526.1:330535-340535 GCF_003789085.1 Penaeus vannamei | reverse complement strand
TGTACACAATTCTGCAAGTAATGTAACAGGGTGGCGTTAGGCTCGCCGCAGTGTTTGCATAACCTCGCAGTCTCATTGTCAATAATTTGCCAAGCGCATTGGTAACCTAGTCTTAGTCTGAATAGTATGACTTCGGTACCTCTTTTTGTATTTGGAGGAAGGGCCAGTGGCTCATAGCCTGAAGCATCTGAATACCACTTGGCAGCGAGCGATTTTGTGATGTTTTCTCTATGTGCTCCCCAGAGGACCGCACACGCTGCAGCTTTGGTACCTTAGCTCAGTCCCCTTCGGCTGGGTTTAACGATCATGGAGGATGGGGGCATACCCCTGCCCTTTTCGGCTAGTTTATCAGCAAGCTCGTTCCCTTGTATGCCTATGTGGCTTGGGGCCCAGTTTATGATGATTCTTCTACCTTGACTAAGGATTCTTTGGGCTATGTTTAGCACTGTTGTCAAGAGGTAGATGTTATCTGAGGGCATGCTATGCTGTAAGCTGTCAATAGTTGCTCTTGAATCTGTATGAATGACAACATGTCCTCCCCTCAGGGACGCGTGTCAATGCTTCCATGATCGCAGCCGTTTCAGCCTGAAGCGTTGATGCATTGTCAGTGACCCTAATGGATGCTGTGGTATCCTTTGTTGCAAAGCCGGCGCCTGCAGTATGGTTTATTGGATCCATGGATCCGTCCATGTAGTAAGTTATACTACCCAGCGGAGTTATTTGTTCAATGACCCTTTGTGCTTGTGCCTTTAGGCTAGGCATGGAATATTGATATTTTCTCATTGTGAGATTTAGAATTGAGAATTTGATCATTTCGTTTGTCCACGGCGGGGGTTCTTTGTAATTAGGGTGAGGGGAGTCCATACCCTTGGCAAGCAATGAATCTTTTAGCTGAAAGCGTATCAAAACTCTGGCTGTATGTGTGAGCCAGGTATTGTCCGCAAACAACTGGTAATCTTGTTGTAGGCATCTGAGAACTCTTTGTCTTAAATAGGAGTTTGTGGGTGCCTGCAGGACCTTGGAAAGGAACTGTGCTGCCATTAGATCAATTCAGCTTCCATGAGGAGGTTGATGACCTTTGTCCACTTAGGTGCACCTAGAATTATGCTGGCTGCTTCGTTTTGTATTGTTTCCAGTTTTTCTTTTAATGTTGTGCTGGAAGCAATGAGGGCGACAGATGCATAGTCAAAAATAGGACGGACAGCATGTACATAGAATGATCTTAGTACTTTGTGTCCTGCTCCTATGTGTCTCCCTGTCATGACTTTCATGACTGACAGTCTTTCTTTGGTTCTGTCAAGCAGGTATTGGATCTCCTTTTTGAAAGTGAGTGTGTGTCCTATCCATACACCAAGGTATAGATAGTCCTTCACCCATTCCAGATCCATACCCTGTATAGTGAGTTTTTTGTTTCTGACATTGGTTCTCAGAGCCATTGCTTTGGATTTTGCTGCTGATATTTTTAGACCCGTCCTACAACACTCTTCAGACACCAGGTTCAGACAACGCTAAGCTCTAGTAAGGCAGTGATTGCCAGAGGCTATGATTGCCAAGTCATCTGCATAAGAGATGATCCTGCATCCCTCTGGCAGGTGAATGTCGAGTATGTTGGACATGAGGGTATTAAACAGGGCTGGACTAAGAACCCCTCCATGAGGAGTTCCATTTTCAAGTGGCATATGCTGTGAGAGGTGGCCTTGAAATCTGACATTTGCTGATCTATTTTTCAAATAGTCAGCTATCCAGGCCAAGAGTCTGCCTTTGACTCCTTTGTGGATTAGGGTCTCTTGAATGGCAGCGGACTTGCCAGTATCAAAAGCCTTCTACCAGGTCAAGGAGACAACCACGGCGGGGCGAGGTGCAGATTATGCTTAAGAGTGTGGAAATGCTATGAGCAGTGCTCTTACCCCTTGTGAACCCGTGCAGGTGTTCATGGGGGGGACCCGTTTTCCATCGGAGCCTGTTGAGTACCATCTTCTCAGTGTTTTACCCAGGCAGCTGAAAGAGATGGGACGGTACTTGCAAGGCTCCTTTGGTTTTGGGATGTGAACTATTGTGGCTTGTTTCCAGCTCTGGGGCACCGTGGCTGTTTGCTAGGATTTGTTGATAACCTGCAAGAATGCAAGTTCTCCTGCAAGGCTTAGATGCGAAATGATGGGGTGAGAGATCCCATCAGATCCCAGTGCTGACCCAGAACTGGATTTGTATGATTTTCTAGTTGCCTAAGAGAGAGAACAAGGCAACCGTTCATCAGCTTCGAGTGCCTTGTCTCTTATGAGAGAAGTCTTTCTGGATTTAATTTTGTTGTTTTTCCTCTCATCATTGGAGGCAGATTGTTGGTGCTGGTTCTGGCAGAGCTCAGCACCAATCTGTTAGCCTCTGATTGTGGGTCATGAGTAGCAATTTTCGGCTTGGCGGCTTGTCGCTTGCCTGACCCGTTTCCAACAACTCTGTAGGTTGGTCTGGTGCTCAAAAAGTTTGGCACCATTCCAGCCATTTTCCTGCTTACTCTGTTGGCAGTTTTTGGCATCACACGACAGCTTCCCTCAACAGGGCCAGATTGTCGGGATCTGCTTGCTGTCGAAAGTTTTTTCTACACATATTACCCTGTGGTTGACCTCTTTTGACTTCGTCATTATAGTACCAGGTGTCTTTGTGAGTTCTGACCATGGCGCGAGTTTTAGGAATGGTTTGTGAGGCTGCCTGGTTTATGGCCTGATTATCCTTGCTCTAGCACATCCACGTTTTCATTATTGTTATTGGGTTCATTGTCTTTCAGACATCGAGCCAAGCCTTCCTGGAAGCAAACCCAGTTGGCCCCTTGCTCTGTTTTCCATTTAGGAATGTGGTTGTTTCTGGGCTGGACCTGCATCCAGTTAGTGTGGAGTGATTATGCACGTAGTTGATCACTAGTATCATCGACACACCACCGAAATTCTCTCCACCATTGTTGCCAGTGGCAAAGGAGTGATCTTAGGACCCCTCCCTTCACATGCAGCTTGGTTCTTTGGTGTTGAGAAGAGCTCAGGAATGTCAGGGAATGTCTCAAGCACTTCTGCTAGTGTGATGATGCCGCGTTCGGCCTTTTGCGGGAATTCAGCATGCTGCTATGTGTGCATTGAAGTCTACCCTATGATCACTCGGTCTTGTGCTGGCAATAGACACAGACCTATGTTCAGATCTAAGCTCTCACACAGTGGTTTGCTATAAATATATATTATATTTTTATAGGGCCCCCCGGGTAGCTGAATCTCAACAGCAAGAGATTCAACATCTCCACAGTGCGGCGGGTTGGCTATCAGCACGGGATAGCGTCTTTTACCAGGGTCATCCCCTCTAGCACCATCCAGGTTTGGAGTGGTGAAGGCAAGATATCCTGAGAAGCACAGATCCATAGTTAGTGTCTCCCGGAGCATGACGTCAATGCTTCTTGCTCCCACAACTGACTGGAGAAAGGAGTTCTTGCTTTTATAGCTACAGATATTCCACTGCAGAATGCTTAGATTGCACATTGCCATGATGGATTACTCAGAGTCACAATTGCTTCTTGCTTCAGATGCCCCAGTTGCTGGTGAGGATAAATACAGATCCTCATTGACTGAGGATTGTACAACTTCCTCTAAGTGAGACACTCCGGTTAAGGCTCTACCGAGGGGTGTAGAGCCTAAGTTGGAAGTGCCACCTCGCGTCAGGGGACGAGACTTTGGCTGTACAGACTCGGCCTGCAGTGGGGCTTCTGCTGCACAGTTCAGCCTGTCCTGACAGACTAGCTGTGGTTTCACGCAATGCTTCTCCGAAGCTAGCCTGCCATCAAGGATTAGGGAGGGAGCGCTGCTCGTTATCGGTTTGGAGGCTTCTAGCTTCCTTCCCTTCAGAGCTGCCACAGTTTGGGTCATAGCCGTCATTGCGACCTGCACTGCTTTCTCCACCTCACTGGTCCTCCCCAAGGCTGTTGCTACTGCAGAAACTACAGCACTCAACAGGAGAGTCATATCTTTCTCGTCAAAGAAAAGATTATCATCTGGGGGGACCATGGCTGTGGACTTTGAACCTTTTTACCTTTGGCTCTTGTTTGTGGTTTTGCCACTAGCAAGCTTGGGGAATTCCTCTCTGTTAGAGGTATCTAATTTTCGCTGTGGGGGCGACTCCTTCCTCTTAGGAGGTCGGGGAGTCTTTTCTTTTTGGTTTTGTTTTTTGTTTTTGCCCCAGACGTAGGTGCCTGGGGGCGCAGGGACAAAGGACGCTTTTTGGCTAGCTCCTGCTTTTTAATCACTGCCTGTTTCCTGACAGAGGAGCAAGCCAGGCTCCAGGCATGATGCTTTTTGCCACAGTTTGGACACTTGGCTGTTGTGTCCTTCTGGCCATCTTTGTGTGCCTTAATACACACTTCGGTTTCGTGTGCCTCACTGCATACACCACATTTGGCTTTGGCCTTGCAGTTGGCCTGGTGATGCCCAAATTTCTGGCCCGTGAAACACCTCAAGGGCTCTGGCACATATGTCCTGAGCTTGTATGAGCCCCAGTTACCCAGATCAAGGGTGGTGATTGGGGCTCCCTTGAGGATAACCAGGAATTGCCTGGTTGGAGACTTCCCTTTGGTCATGCAGGAAGCCTCCACCACTTGTGGGAGAGACGTTATCACCTCCACGTCGAACCCTAGTGGGAAGCCAAGTAGCACCATCTTGGACTTTTTCTCTTTCGAGGTCACTGGTGAGATACACACCTTTCTCCCAACTTTTAGCACCTTGATTTCCTGCAGGAAGTTCATGGTGGCTTTGTCTTCGGGGGCAATGATCATGCCCTTATCTCTAGAGATTCGGATTGATAGTCTGACGTTTCTTTCCTTCTCCAATGCCCTTACCAGCTGGTATGCATTGTCGAAGTCTTCATTTTTTTTTTTTTTTTTTTTTTTTTTGTACCTTAAACCGCGTTAGTCGACTTAGGGTGTGCTCTGCCTCTTCTTCAGAGTCAGTTTCCACCCTTCGTCGCTTCACGCCTCTCCTTTGCAGGGGTTTAAGGCCTTTAGAAGTGGGGGCAGCTGGTTTGGCTGGTTCAGCTGGAGCCCCTTCTTGACTGAGGGAGTTCTGAGGGGAGTTCAGGTATCCATCAGTCTGGTGTGCATGGACAGACTTTGTGTTTGGTGTTTCTGTCTTGTCCTTGCTCGGTTCAGCAGCCTTGAAAGGCTCCAGGGTGACTATCATGTTCGGATTCATTTTGTGGTCATTTAGAGAGTTGGAAACAGATTGGTCCCCTTTCGGGGATTATCTTTATACCTACTCTCAGGGTGAGGTCTTAAGAAGGGCCTCAAAAAAAAGCTCTGATCCCTACACTCGACCCTTCAGCACCACAGGACAGGAGATCCCCCTGGGTGGGCTGAACTCGGAGTTTTGGTGTGGTAAACGCTCTGCACCCCAATCCTGCTACAAGGAGGGTGTGATCACGTCACCGCAGCCCAGGCGAATGTTGGAAATCAACGTTTCCCGCAGGCCAAGGCTGCACCAGGAAGTCAGAAGGAGAGGGAAAGAGTTAGGCACCGAAAAGTCGCCCTACAATATATGCTTATCGCTCACTGCACATCCCCTTTCATAACCTACCAATCATACTGTTAGTTGCTTTCTTTCCTTTTCCTTTCTCGAAGTATAGTTTGTTATGCATATCGTTTTGATTTATATGACTGTATCTGTATATGAGTGTGAGATATAGTTTACTGACATTTCGTTATACAAATATCAACACACACAGGTTTTGGGTGGTATGCTGGTATTGGAATGTGTAATTATTCTTGCTCTTCATTTGGTGCGTGGCCACAAACTATGTCCAGGACCAGAGGGTCCAGACCTGGTTTGTAACCTCGCTCTCCAAGGGAGCGGTAGTGGGGCACTTACTACAAGAGAAGGCCTGGCCAATTGTCGCGGCGAACCACGAGAAATTGGCGGAGCTCTCTGTGTAGTTTGTTGTCAAAGAGTATCACAATCAAGATCAAGTCTGGTGGCTTTTGCTCTGGAGGATCACGCCAAGTGGGTGACAATAATGCCTCGCCAATTGGGTGATCTCTCTCTGTACACCACAGGGGAGAGGGCCTGTGTATCTCACTCATTGAAAATTCATTATTATAGCAAGATTATATATGTATGTATGAATGTATAGATAAATATATAAATAAACACACACACACACATATACATACATATACATATATATATATATATATATATATATATATATATATATATATATATATATATATACATATACATATATATATATATATATATATATATATATATATATATATATATATATATATATATATATATATATATATATATAGAGATAGAGAGATAGTATAGAGAGAGAGATAGAGATAGAGAGAGACTATATATATATATATATATATATTATATATATATATATATATATATATATATATATTAAATATATATATATATATAATATATATATATATATATATATATATGCAAGTATGTATGTATACATTCATGGATTTCATAATAAAGTATGATTCGGTTGTGTTATCGTCGCATTTGTCCTCAACCTGTTGATGCTGAATCATATGTTCTGCTTGATTTAAAGAACTGTGAATTTTGCATAATGACGAAAAGAACTTTTTCTAAGATAAGTTCATATACCATCATGATTTCGGCAAGCAGAAACTATAGTTTACTGCGTTGGTCAATTTCATCAATAGCGAAGAGAACTGATGCTTAATAGGAAATGAAACTGAAATATGGCTCCAGTTTTATTTCGTATGATTGATACATATGGCATTTGTCATCATGAAATTTTACTTCCACTTTGATTTTATGATGTACTGTTTATTATTTGGGCTCTGAGTATATACTTATATATGAACCATTTTGTATTTTTGGTATTTATATAAAGCAGTCGGTTGATCTCTTTTTCCACCTATTTATAGATCTACAATATATGCTTATCGCTCACTGCACATCCCCTTTCATAACCTACCAATCATACTGTTAGTTGCTTTCTTTCCTTTTCCTTTCTCGAAGTATAGTTTGTTATGCATATCGTTTTGATTTATATGACTGTATCTGTATATGAGTGTGAGATATAGTTTACTGACATTTCGTTATACAAATATCAACACACACAGGTTTTGGGTGGTATGCTGGTACTGAAATGTGTAATTATTCTTGCTCTTCATATATGAAGGTATCTGCATGATTTTTTTTCTGAAAGAAAATCGTGCTTATCCAAGGCTGTGTGCGTTACACATTATTTTTGAGTAAAATAATTTCCTTAAAATACATACAGTATCATTATATGCATGTGGATATTGATATGTTCAAGTTCATCTCTGTTTTCAAAGTGACTTTTTCAAATGTTTTGCATAATTTACTTGTTTTACATGCTTTTTTTTTTGTCTTTGTTTACTGAGCCTTTCGTTATACACATGAAAGAACTTGAATAGATGCGCATTCAGACCTTGCATTCAGTCTCTGAAGAGGCAGTTTTCTCCTTTGCTTTTATCTGTGGAGCGAGTCGGCACTTAGAAGACAGCTAGCTACAGTGACTGTAATGCACAATGGTATCTTCATGAATATACATGGAGAGGCATACATATCTCAAGAACAAACAGTTCAACTATAACCGGCTCAGTATTGATCTTGATTGTAAGAGACAGAACGGGGCACAAAAGCGGAGCAAACATGGGATGCTTATGCCTAATGTTCATGTTAAGTGCGCGGATCACGACACTCCTGCGGAATGGACAAGGCGCGCGCCTCTAAATTTAATGGGTTTATGTTTCATGAACATTCCGGTGGACTAGTTTCGCGATAGATATTTACAGTATTCTGATAACTTGACAGGGAGAACATTATAAGCACGCACACACACACACACACGCACACGCCACACACACGCAACACACGCACACACACGCACGCACACACTCACACACACACACACACACACACACACACAACACACACACAACATCCCACCATGAGACTGGACTGAAAGAGCGACAGACGCGGGTCCTTCGACTCGCGTTGCGGCAAAATATTTCGCGTTTCGAGAGAAAACTCGCCTCCTAATCAGGTTAACACGAAAGCGGTTTCCTCTCCCTCGTACCAAGGAATACACTTCATCATGGCAGGAATATGATGAGATGAATCTTCTTAAAAAGAATCAAGTTGTACATGTTGATTTGCTTTGAGATGATGTTAAGAGAATTAAGAGAAAAAAACGTGGTTGACTCTCTCTCCCTTGATGTAAGAGGTAGAAGAGACACGATGAATAGTGTAACTGAGTGAGTAGACGAGGAGAGTGCGCAACGGCAGATGATAGGAAGTGAGCTAGAATCAGTATATGAGAGAGAATATGACAGTGAGACGAAAGTATAGATAGCATGAGTAGAGAGATGAAGATGATGATATATAGTGGGCAGTAGCATACATGTGAAGGAGATACAATTGACAGATCTAGAGTGATATGAATGTGATGAGTGATAGAGTGGAGTAGACAGATAGAGGAGAGAGTAGCTAGAGATATAGATATAGTAGTGAGGTGAAGAGAAAGGTTAGATAGAGGTAGTAGAGTATATATGGAGAGATATAATGCGAGAGAAAGAGATATATAAATTAATCTTAATTAAGTCAGCTAGATCTATATATACCAGAGAGAGAAAGAAAGAGAGGTAGAGAACAGAGCAGAGAGGTGAGAGACATGAGAGAGATAAGAGAGTAGAATAGATAGATTGATATAGATAGGAGAGAAAGATATATAGATGATGAGCATATAATAAATGATACATGTATGTGTTCATGGTCATTTCAACGAGAGAGAGAAGATTAAGAGGAGTGATATTATAGAACAATAAGAGAATAAAGATATGAGGAGAGAATAAGAGGATGAATAAGTATAGTGTAGAGTATAAATGAGTGACAGAGGGAGAGAAAGAGAAAGATACTATTGAAGAGAAAGAGATAGATAGAGTGATAAGTAGAATAAGACGTATAGTACATAGAGGATTACACTATAGAGAGAGAGTATATATTATGAATAGAGGGATAAGAGAAATAGAGAGATTTATAAAGTAGATAGATGAGTAGAATTTCATAAAAGGTGAGAGAAGTAGAGTAGAGAGGAGATAGTGCAGCTCACAGAGTACACAGTGTAGAGTTACACTATGCTCTCTGGTCAAACCGAAAGTAGTGACGAGATGCATCAAAAGATGTGCAGATGACACAGCATGTTCAGTAGTACAGTGAATGAGAGATTGTCACGAATGGAGAGATACTGGGTTCATATGAGATAAAGAAATAGATAGATGTGAGTAGATGAATAGTGAGTAAGATTAGATGAGTAAACATATTTATAGTATACAGTACTGATTCAACCGTAGGAGTAGAGTAAAATAGTGACAGTAGAAGATAGATAGAGTAGGTATATGAGAAGACAGTGTGTAATAGTGATAATGATAGTATATAAGGTACTAATATATGATATATGAGTGAGAGTTGATGAGTGTGTGTGATGGTATGTGTCTGTGTGATGTGTGGGACGAGAGATAGTAGAGTGTGGCGATGGTAGCTATGTGATGATAGTACAAGACAGTATGACCGAGATGGAGATATGTATGGGAATGAGATAAATATAGTGATATAGTATGATACATATATATCTTAAGTGATTGATTCTAATCCGTAAAAAAGATATAAGACAGGAGTAGTATAATGAGAAAGAAAGATAAGAGATGATAGTATAAGCAGAGTATGATACTATAGGATATATACAGAGAGAGTAGATGCAATTACAGTGAATCAGATAATAAGAGTATAAGTATGAATGGCCATAGATCTAGGGGATACTCTGAACAGGAGATGGAGATACTCATAGTATACTTATGTATCAAAAAGAGTATAAATACAGATATGAAGATGATACAGTAATAGGAGAAATGATGAAGTGACTAGTATGCTAGGGGTGAAGTGTATGTATATGTAGGAGAGAT
>NW_020870526.1:315535-320535 GCF_003789085.1 Penaeus vannamei | reverse complement strand
AGCTGAAGAGTGGTAAAGCAGCGGGTATCTGCGGCATACCAGCTGAACTGTTAAAGGCTGGTGGTGAATCTATGGCACGGGGGTTACATGCTGTCCTGGCTGCCATCTGGCGGTCCGGTTCCGTTCCTCCTGACCTGTTGAGGGGTGTGGTCATCCCTCTCTGGAAGGGGAAGGGGGACCGTTGGGACTGCAGCAATCACCGAGGCATCACACTGCTCAGTATACCAGGCAAGGTTCTCGCCCACATCCTTCTGAGACGTATCAGAGACCATCTACTGAGGCACCAGAGACTGGAGCAATCCGGATTCACTCCTGGTAAGTCCACAATAGACCGTATCCTCGCGCTTCGAGTCATTGTAGAGCGCCGCCGTGAGTTCGGGCGTGGGCTGCTTGCAGCCTACATCGACCTCAAGAAGGCGTTCGATACGGTGCATCGGGAGTCACTTTGGGAGAACCTGAGGCTGAGAGGAATTCCAACAAGGATTATTGGACTAATAGCAAGCCTGTATACTGATACTGAAAGTGCTGTAAAGTGTGGTGGGGGCCTGTCGAACTTCTTTCCTGTTAGTTCAGGAGTGAGGCAAGGCTGTGTCCTTGCACCAACTCTTTTCAAGACTTGCATGGACTGGATACTGGGCAGAGCTACTGTTCAAAGTCATTGTGGAGCAACACTGGGCAATATCAAGGTTACAGACCTTGACTTTGCTGATGACGTTGCCATTCTATCTGAGTCTTTGGAAACCCTAGTGGCGGTTCTCGATGCATTTAGCAATGAAGCGAAGCCCTTGGGTCTAGAGGTCTCCTGGACCAAGACCAAGGTCCAGGAATTTGGGGACTTGTTAGGAGAACCTGTTCAGTCGGTACGTGGCGAGGACATCGAAGTCACAGAGAGCTTTACATACCTTGGTAGTGTAGTTCATAACTCTGGGCTGTCAGACCATGAAGTCAGCAGACGGATTGGCCTGGCAGCAGGGGTCATGAACTCTCTCAACAAGAGTATTTGGAGATGCCGGTACCTGTGCAGAAGGACCAAGCTACGGGTTTTCAAGGCTCTGATAATGCCAGTTTTGCTATACGGTAGTGAAACCTGGACATTGTCCTGTGCCTTGGAGGCTCGGCTTGAAGCCTTTTGTAATAGGTCCTTGCGCCAGATCATGGGGTACTGTTGGCGGGACCATGTGTCCAACCAACGGTTGCACCGTGAGACTGGCACAGGACCTGTTATCTGCACAATCCGTGATCGCCAACTCAGGCTATACGGCCACCTGACTCGCTTTCCTCAGGATGATCCTGCCCATCAGGTCGTCTCTGTTCGAGACAACCCTGAGTGGAGGAGGCCTGTGGGACGACCGAGGAAGTCGTGGCTTGGGCAGATCGACCAAACCTGCCGTGAAGAAGTAGAGATGGGCCGAGTCCCTGCCTGGCGTCTAGCCATGAGGGATCCTCGTAGGTGGAAGCGAAGGGTGGATGCGGCTATGCGCCCCCGTCGGCGTCAGCCCCCATGATGATGATGATGATAAATCAACAGCCTTTGGTATCTTTTTATCTCTTGGCCAGTTCATGAATGATTCCAGTCGCTGTCGATGCATCACAAAGTTCACATGCACCGGTTCAGTGTTATTGGACTGGATGGCTTAAAAAAAAGAACATTAATTACTATATATAATCAATATATGATTATAACCATTATATATAGAAACTAACATAACATGTGCTATAGTTACCTTTAGTTAAGGGGAAGGTGCTGCTCATGAGAGGTACGTTTCCTACATTCTTATCTAAAACGTATCTACAGAGTGGAAAGAGACGACAATGTTCCATTTCTGCATCAGGTCTAGATCTCCAACCCCTCACTGTTCCTCTACAAAAAGCACAGACACAACAATCACTCTTTCCTGTATAACAGAATCCCTCCTTAGCCAAAGGAGCCGGGTCTATCTCACGGTAGGGCCATTCTCCATTTTTAAACGTTTCTAGACGTTTATATTCAAATTGTAATTCGTTATCTATGGTAACCATTATAGTGTCTCTCTCTCTCTATCTTTGAATGTTAATAAGATTATCAGAGATTCCTTTATGATGTGATGAATATCCCACAGTCGCCCACTATATGTAACAAATCTAAAAATAAATATATATCACAATCGCCCACTTTATATAACAAATTCTAAGAACGAACAGGATGGTGAATTTTAGCTACTAAACCTTTTTTGTGCTATATCCTTTTTAAGTTCTAGGTGATCATTTTTTAGACCCTCTGTCGTAGTGTTAAATTCCGTATTCCAAGATACTTGTCTGGAGTGATGAGGAGGTGTATTTGATTCCACCGTTCATCATTCTTTCTTTTTATCTCTTTTCTTTATCTTGTCAGTCTAGAACAATATATTCAATTAATCTTGATACTCGTATTGACTATAGTATTTATAATTATAACACCCAACTGGAAATATTATTTAAAAAATGTCTCATTTCTATAGGAGGATGGGATTTAAATATTTTCTTTTTACCATATAATATGCTTACAATAACTTATCGTCGAGACAGAGAGGGAGAGGAGGAACATTGTTATTATTACTATTATGTATTGGGTAAAAAAAAGAGTAAACAAATTATCAAATGATACAAAAAGTAAATGTGAACATTTTTTTTATTTATTTAATATACATGTAAATATATACTTGAAGAAAAAAAAATAGTATAGAAATCACCGAAATGGTATTTGACTATTCAGAAACTATAAGAAAATTTTGTGAACAATATCCTAACCATGTTAGCTACAATAACAAACCCAATGTTAATAAGAATGCCGCTAATAAAGATATTCGCTGTAATGCAATCAGGTGGACTGTAAAAAACAACTTTGATAATGCTATAGCATATTTGTTAGGAAAAAGTAAACATTTTATTAAAGGGGCTCATGCACCCAATCACGTATTTTTTCTGATAGTGACACTGTAAATGTTAGTATATTTGTCTATACTAACCAATATTACTTACAAGAACAGCAAATCTTGAATGCTGTGGCCACTAATCCAGATCCTGTTAATCCAAATGCGGTTCAGGTGCAACAGCCGGGATCAGTAGCAATACCCATAGGATTTGAAGCACCTGTATAGTAATGTGACGAATATTTTATTTGTCATGTTAACTAATTATTATATCCCCAAACGAGATGATGAAGAGGAACGATTAAAATATTATAGAATCAAATAAATCTGGAAACCATAATGTTTTTACAATAAAACATAAGAAACCTCTGTATGCAGAAATTATAACAGATGCTTAATCAACTCGATATTATCATCATCGTCACCGTTTGGTAATTTGCGTGAACGCGAGTGTATGTATAATAAGATAAAGAAAGATTCGGTTAAAGTGTCTTCAAATACTAACAATGAATTTTATGACACAGATATGCAAAAGAAATAGAAGAAACGAGAAAAAAAAGAAAATGAAATGGAAACATGGCGAGAAGAGATAATTATAATAATATTATTTTTAGATTGCCATGCTGATTGTTGCTGCCGACTTATGGTATAAAAACGCTAAAAAAAACAACAACATAAAGACCTCTTTCGTAATAATATGATGGATATATATAAGTTGATATTATTAGTAATAATGTTTATTTTTTATATTGGACTGTATTTAAAAACTAGCTGGAGTTTATGCAAAAACTAAACATTTGTGCAAAAATTGGACTTCGTCTATTATTAAAGATTATAGATAGGTAAAACCGAGATCTTCACAGGACATCCGGTAGACACAAGTCCTCAAGACTTTCCGAATAAACGTTTTTCGTCGACAAGGCAAGACCAAACGATCTGTAAAGAAAATATAAATAATGAATAGTATTCTCCGATTCGTTGATCTTTATGCAAAGTTAGAAAACTAGACATTCATATTATACAAAAACTAGACATTTGTATAATATCACTAATAAAACATAAAAAGAGAATCTCCTGGAGTTTGATTATCTGTGGTATATGTAAGATTAAAGAAAATACTAACCATATGTATTATAAACTTTTCTTATACTTGTAAAAAAATATATTATGTTGAATTAAAATTATATAATAATTATTATTCCATATAACCTTAACATGAAGAAGGCTATACATTTTTTAATTGGGTTAGGAGGGGGAAGAAGGAGAAAATTAAAGTTCTAATAGAAACTGCAGTAGTATATAAATCTATACTACGGACTGCTACAACAATAACAACAAGAGACGCTATAAAAAATATAAATATGAAATATGGAGATTTTTTTAATTGGTAGCAATAATACTAGTAGTAACGATAATAGTAATTATGATGATGACAATAGTAGTAGTAATGATTATGATGAAACCAGTGACATCGATTTAGATAACTATAACTCTGTAATATTGTTGTCTAAAGAGTCAATTAATAATAATAATAATAATAATAAAAAAACACTGAAAAGAAAAAACGACGATGCCAGTATTTATCAAGACGACTGTAAGAGGTTGTTGTCGTTATCTGAAGATGCCAACAAATCATTGCTTTCTTTTGAGACTAACAGTGAAATGGTTAATATAATATCGAATCACGAAAAGATTGTCAGTAAAGGCACAGAATCATTTATTGTGTATGCTTCGACAAAGATGCCCCGAGAACATGTTGAATGTTTAATAATGTTCAAAGAGGAGATAACGCTTATTCTCCGTGAGTATGCTCAATTGGTACGTCGTCAACAATTGTTGAGAAATTTTAATACAAACAGTACCAGTTATTCAGGTGAAATGATAAAGAAAATGATTAATATTATATTGAAAATTGATAATAATATGCCTATTGATAAGTATAAAGATGTGGTCAGAGAAGCTCTATATATTTATCACCTCGTCGTGTCTAAGATGACGGGTCCAAAGCATTTAAAGAGGTTACGAACACCAGAACTTCATTTTGATTTTTGTACTTTGATAGCTTTACTATCACATAATGTAGAAATTGTAAAAAACATCTCGAACACCAGA
>NW_020870526.1:300682-310682 GCF_003789085.1 Penaeus vannamei | reverse complement strand
TAGGTCATGTCTAGGAATTTTGGGATGTTTTCATGTTTCTGGAGGGCATGTGGGTAAGGAGGTCTGGGGAACAAATTATCTCTAGTGAGGAGAAGAGGGGATAGATGTTCGAGGAGCAGAGCAAAAAGGAGGGTGCAGGAGAGGGTGTGGAAGGCGAAGACGGGGTAGAATGTTTAGGTCGTCTGGTGCGACGAATAAAGTGAGGAGGAGGAAGGTTGAGATGTGGTTGAGATTGGAGTATCTTGATTTAGAATGGAAAAGGGATTTTGCTGGGGGAGAGGCTAGGCAATTAACCAAGGGAATGCCGTGCCCATGGATCCCGGAAACCGTCCATGACTGACATAAATCCAGCCTTTCTTTTCAGCACGGCTCTCACACCTTAGGAATGGGAGAGATGGGTATGAAGATACGGAAGAGGAAAGGGGGAGAAGAAAAGACCAAGTAAGTAATAATGACATCAGAAAATTAATGTGCTAGACATCAAAGGTCATATAGCAAAGAGGAGGCGAGGGCTGAGGCCCAAGGTAGGGGCGATCCCCTACATTGAGCCAGTCTCCGTCTCCTAAGCCCCCCCACGTCAAAAACAAGCAAAGTATTAGGAGGGTGTATCCGTGTAATGACTTCGACTCATTGTATATTTCCCTTATTTAAATACATATCTTTGTTACCAACATAGTTCAATCGCCCCCTCCAAATATAACACAGCCAATTACAAATGGAGACATATGTGCAAACGTTCAACAAGGTATATTACTTTGTCTTTCCAGACCAGCTGTCAAATCACGTGAACTAAACTGTAACCAATTAGAACAGACATCTGAAATTTTCTTGTTGCAATCAGTATTTCAGATGGAATAACGTCAATGTAATTAAAGCAAACTTTTGGGTAATATGTATTCGCTGTTTGGTGGAAAATGAAAACATTAAATTACTAATACTATTTTTATAAAATAGATTCAATTGTACATTTACTGGAATAATACACGGTGTTCCAAAACAACACTAATGTTGTCAAAATTTGTTTTAATGTATTTAATTTCCATTTATAGTATTCATGATTAAACTGTTTACTCTTCTCTCCAGATGCAAACAATCTGTTTCTGGTAATATAAGTGTAATGTAAAAAAAAGAAGTTGCCAAATAAAATGGCACAACCGATTTCTATGCATAGTTGAGAGTGACATCCTGTCTGGCCAGTTCCAACAACATAGGGTCGTCGAAGAACTTGTTGATGGACACATCCTCCGAGAGGCCCTTCCTTCGGCGCGTCTTGATCATGAACTCGCGGGCCAAGTGAGTGGCCGGCTGGGGCTCTAGGGGTCGGATGACGATGCTCTTGTCGAGAGGGTCGCCGGGCACGATCTGCCAGTGGTGGAACACACTCAGACAGAAGGCCTGGCCCTGTGTGTGCATTCGGAGATCTGTCTCGAAGCCGAAGGAATCGATGGCGGGGATGAAGGCCTTGATGGTGTACAGGGGGGAGCCAGCCACAGGTGCGTCCTGGGTCACGTGACCTCGCCGTTTGGTGAGCACTGTATAGACCGACGACACACAATCTGCTGGTGCCTGAATCTCCACAAAGTAATAGGGTTCCATGAGACGCGGCGTTGCCATCAGGAAAGCAGAGTATGCTACTCTTCTGGCTGTTGGAATGACCTGGCCACCACCACGATGCAGTGGTTCCTCTGCAATTACGGCATCAAGAATCTTGAATTTACAGTTTCTGATAGGCTCTTCACAAAGGGGCCCTTCCCTCGTTCCCCACTGGAAACCTTGAACAATAGAATCCCTAACTGACGACAAAAGATTCTTGTCGACCTCTGATGGCAAGGTGTCATCTACAAGAATATTGGGACCACTGTGATCTGGACCAAAAGACCAAATGGACCTGGCAGCCAACACATCCCAGTCATATCTTGTCTGGAAGAACTCACCCAGTCGTCTTCTATCCCAGTTGATTTGTACTACTTCTCCCTCAATGTCTTCTGCCAAGCCTCTCTCCAACGGCTCAGCAATCATGGTGATCTTGTTTCTCTTGTTTGGCGTCTCAGCAAAACACTTCAGAGATGAGGTATCTACAACAGTCTCGCAAAAGCTCACAACAGGATCAGCTACCTTGATGTCAATTTCTGAGTACATCTTCCGCAGGTCGTGCATCACACAGTCCAAGTATAATTCCCCAGTGCCAAGGATGATGTGTTCACCTGATTCCTCTACCTTATTGCTCAACAGTGGGTACGATTTGTTAACCTTACGAAGACCATCCAACATCTTTGGCAATTCTGATGGATTCACAGGTTCTACTGCAATCTTTATAACTGACTGTGTGTTGAATTTCAGTGGTCTGAAGATGTGTAGTTCACTGCTAGGGGGAAGGTCTGTGATGGTTGCTGTTTTTACAATAGGTTCATCAATACCCTCAATCAAAACCCAATTACCTGCAGGTACAGCATTTACTTCAATACTGTACCTTCCCTCATGGACCCACAAGCGACCTACTGTTAGTATACGAGAGTCTTCCTCATCCATCAAAGTATACTTTTCACCAAGAACCCGGACATCTTGATTGGCATGCAGTGTTCCTGACAAAACTCTGCCAAACACGTGGAATGCTGTTGCATCCTCATTTGGGTACTGCTTGGTGGTGTGAACTACAAGAGCTCCTTCTGGATCACAAGCCATCATGTTTTCTGCTAACTCTACATCAAGTGGGCCTGTGTATGTAGTTTCCACCTTCTCTTTCCCATTGGCCTGTGGAGAGGGAATGTGCTGAACACACATGTCAACAAAGCCCTCAAAGTCCCCAATGCACTTTGTCATGAAAAGTTTCAGCAGTGGTCGAATATTCATGCGCTGTTCCTCTTTGCTCATGTGGATCCCAAGCTCATCCATCAGTGGTAACAGGTGTGTGTCCACATCACCTACAATGTGGGCAAATATCTTGTAAAGAGGTTCAAGGATAAATTCCACAAAGCTTCTCTGAGAAGTTGAAGTGGGAGGCTTCTTGGTAAACTTCCTTGTCCTTGGGTTGAAGTAGATGTCTCCCCACAGTCTTCTGGCAAAGTCCTCCAAGGGCAGGTCATAGCCATAATGCTGAGCATACAGCTTGGCAAATGACTTAAGGGTGAAACACAATGCATACTGAGAACTTGCAAAGCAAACATTGCCAAGGAGTGGTGAAATCGTCTTAGGATTTTCCTGGTCGGTGTACTGCAATAGGAGGGAGTTCACCTCCTCAACAATATGTCTTAACTTGTAATAAGCATCTTGTGGTGGGAGTTTCAGTTCCAGTATGAGACGGTCAATTTTGTTGATACATACAGTTATGGCTAAGTGTTCCTGCACAGCATGCTTTAACAGGCGTTGTGTATTCAGCATTACACCCTCAGCTGCATCAATAAACAGGACCACTCCATCACTTATTCTCATTGCTGCTGTTACCTGTAGATAAGAACCAATTAGTGGTTATTGCCTTTATTTGCTTTAACAAAAATAATTTCACATTGAAATATTCCCTCAGGTGATCCAGTATCTTTAAGTCGTATTGAAAAAATGTATTTAAAAATTACAACAATACTGATACTCTGATTAATTGTTGAAGAATATGTCTTATTATAGTCAACTAATTTTACTAGTTATAAGAAATAACCAAGCTAATGACAATCTCATACCAGCTTTAAGGAAGAAGCAAGTGTTTATATATCATAATCTTAAGTGATATTAATCTGCTTTTTTACAAATCTTTTGAGACAAAGTAACTTGGTATAATTTTATGTTTTCTATCAGCTCTGTTTGCAGGCTTACACTATTATAGCAGGCACCTTCTTTTCTTATCTTATTCACATCTTTTAATGTAAGGCTTATCTCCCTAACAAAATTCCTCCTTCAAATCTAATCAAGATAATCTACAAAGGCACACAATTATAGCAGCTCTTTTATTTATGGGGGAGGGTTACCATTTGATTTCGATTACACCTAATGAACTCCTGTGAAATATATGACCACAAAAATAAACAATAATGTAAATATGTATCTACAGAAATGCAAGATGCACACACAAAGAATATTTTCCTTAAACCAATCACATATATCTCAGCTATAAATTATCATCATTCAAGAGACTAAATATAATTCATAAATCACACTCACCTCATCAGAGAAATTGACATGACCTGGAGTATCGAAAATGTTCATGAGGTAGCTCTTGTTGCGCACATCCTGCATGACCAGGGTGATGGGTGTTGCCTTGATACTGAGACCACGCTCCCCTTCCGTGAACAGTGTGTCTGTGTACCTCACTGGAACATCCTCTTTGGATCTGGGTAAGAAGGGAGGGGGGCTTTTATTCAATTCAATAATGACATCATGACAATAAATCTAATGATATGTTAATAGGATGTATGGCCCTGTTTTACATGTGTTATAACAAGCAGTTTTTCAAGACTGTAAACATTATGATGTGTATAAGATGTGGTGTTCTCTTCTGCACAGTGTTGAGAATGATATGTTCTGTGACACTTTACAATGACATCAATTCAAAAATATCATGGCTTTTCTCAACACAGATCAAGCAATTTTGCTGTCTTTAATTATGGTATGAACAACTTTTTTTTTAAGTGTATGGCTCTCCTTTTCTTAGCATCCAAAAGTTTGCAGAATTCTATTGACATTATATATGAAGATAATAGGATATACTCCTAATTAAAGGGAAAATAATTTCAAATTTAATTTTCAAAATTAAGGCATTCAAAAATGAGAAAGCAAATGAATTTAACACTTACAAACTTAGCCCATATTCAATACAACCTAATGACTACATGCCTGTACACAGCACTTTTAAACACACACAAATCAAAATTTACCTGAATTCAGGGTGAGTCTGGCTAATCAGGCAGTCAATGAATGTGCTCTTGCCGTGGTGGAGGTGCCCCACCAGCGACACATTGCGTACCAGGGTTGGATTATCCATGAGGTCAGCAAGGAACTCCAGGTTGTAGCTGGTGGCTGGCAGGTCCTTCTCGACATGGCTGAACTTCTTCACTTTCACTGGCTGGAGTTTGGAAGAATAATTGTATTGAAATGTTGGCTATGCACAAAACCAAGAAATAAGAAAAACAGAAAGGAAATGGCAGATAATTACTGTTTGAAATTAAGATCTATAGCCACATGTGATGCTGACTTCAGTCAATGCAGTATATGACATAATGTGGGATTAAAACAATCAGTGTTCAAATAGGGCACTTTTTAATCACAAACAATTAGAATATAGTGTCAATATTTTTTCCATTATTTATTCATATGATTGTCTCTGTATCTCCTAACTATTAATACACTTTATGTCTAGTTTTAGGATTATAGAAACATTTACATTCTTTCAGCTCCTAGAAACATTATTTAATCCTCCTTCTAATTACAGCATTTACAAATGTTTAGAAGCAATGACAGAGGTAGAGTTATCATCACACCTTTTATCCCCATCCCTCCCAACTCCCTAACCATGTGGCAAGAATGACAACCACTTACTCAGAACCTACCTGGATGATGGGCTGTGTCAATGGTTGTGCGTCTTCCTCTTGCACTATTGTCTCCACCTCTGGACCATAGACATCTGCTGCACTGGGGTAATACTGCTTGTCTTCATGCAGTACCACTGCCTGTGCCGAGACCTCCTCCTCCTCCCCTCCCACTCCATCGTCATCGTCATAGCCATTCATATCCTGGTCCTGGTCATGGTAGTCATCCTCATCATCCTCCTCTTCATCATCATCAGAGTCCAGCTCTGGGCCAATGTAATTGCCAAATTCATCATACAAGTCCGCATCCATTATCTGTTCAAAAGAAAAGGTACATGTGAAAATTATATGCTTTACCATGAATGTATTTTATACACACACATTTGTCTCTATGAACACAGAAGGCATATACTGTCTGTTAACATAGACTTTAATAATGCAAGGCACACTGTATTAATATTTCCAAAAGACAACACAAGGTGACATTGTATTCAAGTCTCGTAATTTAAACTTCACTCTGTAGAATTTTGAAATGTGTTTTTTGCACAAACTGAATTTATGGCAATCATGGTTTAGTGAGCTGATGTGTCACTCTTACATAAGATCATAAGGTGGCATGTCCTTTAAGCATTAAAACAAATATACTGTATAGTTCAACATATACCCAAGGCCACAGGATATGAGTAATGCCTTTTGTGACTGAAAGTTTTGGCATTTTAAATATCTCTGCAAGTGAAATTCATTTAGTCAGATATTCACATATGAAAAAGCGGAACACAAGCTTAGATTGTATAGGATACATATTTAAGAAATGGTGCAAGAAAAGAATCATGAACAATATTTCAACACCTATAATGTGCTGCTCACTGAGAAGAATCATGAAAGTTATTTCTACACTCATACCATGCTGCATACTGAAAGGCAAGAGCAGAATTACACTGGGTAAAAGATTTGGCTAGTAGCCATTAACGTGGAGTTATTGTCATACATTGACAGTTTTCACTGTTTGCACCCCACTTGTTCGGTAGTTTTCAGGCAACATTAGAAATGGTCATGATGGGATGCCACCTGCTACTTTGTCTACAACAGCCATGGCATATACGTATATATCACCCAGCCCAGCGGCAAGGGGTTAACAGGATAACCAAGATAAATAATCTGTAGTGTCTGTAGATTGAGATGAGGATTACACACTTATATAATAATCAAACAAACAGTTAAAAAAAAAAAGAAAAAATACACCTAATAGCTTTAGCAAATTTCATCAAGGAAAAATTAATTGGAAAATACATATTATGCAATCATCAATATCTCCAATGGTCAATTCAATTATATAGTATATTTTTGTAAATGCTTTTACTTCATATGAACCTTAAAGAATCACAATAATAATGTACAAATAAATAATGCAGTAAAAAAATGACAACATTTCAGTAAAACCTGTATGATATAAAAAAAATATTGCTATGAAAGTTGTATAAAATTAATGAATGGTGTGCTGAATATAATTTATGGAAAGTATCACAGCCCGAAGCTCATCAGACGAACTGGTGATACAATTTGCAGTTAATAAGGTAAATGGAATTCATGAATATCAATATGCAGTTTCACAAACTGTATATACTATGCAAGGTGATTAGGTTCTCTGCAAAAGAAGGGTATATAAGTAAATACAATATATCAATATGGTGTATCAACTATCTATAATGGGGTGGTCAAATTTTGTCATGAATACTGTCTCTATACTTTAGAAAATATATTTACTAGGAAAACTGGTTGGTACAACTGTGAGCATTAGAAAATATGGCAATGTAGTTGGCAAGCCTGACAATTCTTCTGGAGACTGCACAAAGCCATACTTTCAAAAGACAGAATACCTCTAATGGATGATTTATAATAATAAGGATTTATTATAAAGAATGTATAAGCATCTTAAAAAACAATAATTTAAAAAAAGCATGGCCATACTTCAGAATACCTATCACATGTATTCATAACAAGCTACTTCTTACCAAGGATCTGAACTCTGTTATCATACTGTATATTGTCTATCAAAGGTACATATAATATTTCTGATAATCATACTATTTTCTACAAAAAGCTTTAAACAAAGCAACTATGAAGCAAATCATATTTTGACTAACAATTTTTTCAAATAGACTAATTTCTCCCTTTCACTAAAATCTGTTAGTATTGGTACACCAAATAATATGAACTATAATTCAACCATGCACCTATGGCTTTCTTCCTTGCTGAGCCACAGAAGAGTCCAGGGAATGATATAAGGGTACTGGGGAAGGTGGTGAAGTATAAGGAAGAATGGCAAGAGGAGAGAGGTCCAGAGACGGACACTGTTGTGACAGAAGGAACTCATGTGAGTATCCAGGTGGGAGAGGTAAGGACAATGGGAAGCTAAGAGAGGATAAGGTGTGTTGGGAAAGAGAGGGAGGAAGAGGGGTAGGGAGAACTTGAAGAGGAGGATGGATATTGGCAAATACTTTGAATGTTGAGGAGATGAGAATAGAGGCATTGGATGGTGTATGAAGCAGCAGAGCATTCTCTTGTTTAAGAAGTATTTTATGTCTCCAAGGGTTTCTGGATGGGAGTTGGGTGGGAAGGTCTGAGAAATAAAGGTTCTCTTGTGAGGAGAAGAGGGGATAGATGTCAGAGGAGCAGAGGAAGAGGAGGGTGCAGGAAAGGATGTGGTAGAAGATGGAGTGGAATGTTTAGGCTGCCTGGTGTGATAGGTAAACTGAGGAAGAGAAGGGGATGGCATCAGAGAAGTGGTAAAGATTGGAGTATCTGGATTTAGACTGGAAAAGGAATTTGACTGGGGGAGAGAGGTAGGATAGTTCAGGATAGAAGTGAAAGATACTGGGGGAGATGCTGAGACATCTTGAGAAGATGGGAGGGGAGTAGAGCAGACAGTTTCGAAATAGGCATAGAGAGAGAAACCTTGTCAGCGCGCTTCCTGTCTGGCCTCACATAGAGTGAGACCCAGTTAGAAATTTAAGAAAGGAGTGAGGTTCGGCAGGAATAGGTTTACTAGTAAGGTCAATCAGAATAGATGGTACATGACTTTGGAACTCAGATGTAACTGTGACAAGGTGTGAACAATCAGAATGACTGCAAAAGGAAACTCTGCCTACTTGTTTTTGGAGACATTGTTAGAAGAGAAGGGTATTTTCAGCATAAGGAGCTGTGTGGGGTGGGGGGTCACAAAGAATCAATCTGAATTAGCCAAGAGAGTATTCAAAAGGTTTGTAGAAGTGGAAGTAGTAGAAGGACAAGGGCAGAAGGAAGATGGGATGCTGTGGAGGAGGACAATAAGAAGGAACAGTAGTATTAATGGGGGAGGAGGTTGACAATGAAAAAGACTGAGCAGTAGGAGATTTAGTGGAGAATCTTGGGAGAGAGGTAAGGGTGCAATTCTAAAGGTTGAGGATCAAAATGGATAGAGCCGTAAAAAATACAGAGGAGGGAGTATTAGTATCAGTGGTCAGAGCTGTGGTCAAAGGAGAAACAGGGGTCAGGAAACCAATGAAATCAAATTTAGATAGAATAATTGCAAAGGGACAAGCCTTAATGCCCCTAATAGGGATTAAAAATCTTCATTACTGGCCATGGTGAGCCTGAAATAAGTGGGGAAAAGAAACACTCTACCTATAAGGTTCCCCATAAGGTGTTAGGGCTAGGCAGGTTAACCAAGGGATTACCATGCGCATGACTCCTGAAGGCCATTTATGACTGACACAAAACCAGCCTTTCACCTTTTCAGCATGGCTCTCACACCTTAGAAGTGGACAGGACAGCAGAATGGGATGAAGAAGAGATGGAAAGAAAGAAAGAAGTAAAGCCATGTAAAAATAGTTGAGGCAAGGGCTGAGGCCCAAGGTAGAGGTGAACCCCTTCAATGAGCCTCAGTCTCCATTTCTTAAGCTCCCTTTTCTCTCTCTCTGTTCCATGCAGAAAGAGCATGTGCAACAAAAATATGCCATTTATTCAGTTCTGAAAATGGCTTTTGAAAATTTACTGAATTAAGAAATAAAAAGATAATGATGAAAAATTTAAAAAATGTATATATCAAAATGGTAGCCACAATACACATCAATCTGTTTATACAAATCTCCATTAAAGAAAAACATTATGTCTTTAGTTGCAATTTCCAGCAATTTCCTAAACTGCAGTTTGTTTAAGCCATTTATGTGGGTACTGTGGTTAAACATGAGTCAGTGATGATTGTAATGGTCTCAACAAGAGGGACATTTGTGAATAAATTGGTAACATCAAAACTTGCCATTTTATAAACAGATTGATGGAGTGGCTATGGGTAGTCCCTTAGGCCCAACACTTGCAAACATATTTATGTGTTTTCATGAAAAGAGGTGGCTCACAAACTGCCCACTTGATTTCAGACCCTCACATTATTATAGATATGTTGACGACACATTTCCTTTGTTTAAATCGCAGATACAGGTACAGAAATT
>NW_020870526.1:278182-280682 GCF_003789085.1 Penaeus vannamei | reverse complement strand
CTCCCCCCGATTTATTAGCACTTTGTGTCAACCTATAGAAAATGGACATTAGAACTCAGGTTGTGTGAGGGTGTTGCGACCTTAGTCTCTTAGTGGTGATATGCAGCAGATATTTTTGTCATTTACTGGTAAAAATGAGGCTGCTGCAGCTTAACTATGTTCTTTCTTATTCTATTTCTTACACATTATAAGATGGCATTGTTTTTTCCCTCTTCTCTCCTCGTGTCGCTCTTGATACCTACACCGCCCAAAGTTTAACATAAGTTGGATTTACATGATATTTGGCTAGGTTTATATGAAATAAGGTTTAAATTTAGGCTAGATTAATTTAACCCAGGCTGGGCTATCTGGAATGAGTTGAAGTAGGGTTATGCAAAGTTATATTTCAGTGAGGTTTTCATGTTGATTTTGCTTGCAATATTTTGACTATCACAGAACTCTTATTGAGATATGACCATTTGTTTATCCAGGGGGAAGGAGGGCAATAGATTAGACTACAAGATATACAGAAATACGGGACAAATGTGGGTCACAGTGTAAATATGTCAGTACTAATATGGGTAATAAAGTGTCGTCAGAAGTTATATGACCATATAATTTTCTGTATATTTTCATTTGCAGATTTGTTTGTTTACATTACTGAAACCATGAGAAGCTAGACCTTCAACTTAATATAATGTCTTGTTTACATCATTGACCAACATGAAGGTGTTTGTGTTTGCTCCAAAGTGTTTGGAGAAAGCTTCTGAAATCTTTAAAATTTCTGATGAAAGGAGCATCTCTCGTGTAAATTCCCAAACTGTAGTGCTTGTCACCCTCATATTACACAGACTACCTCCCTCCATTCCTTTGGAAGATCATGGGTATGGTATAGGACAAAGTTGCCACCATTTGGCAACAGATCCGAATGCGATGGTAGACCCCGGACTTTGGTTTGAAAAATGTGTGTAACTTTTTAAAATTGGTTATATTTTTTACGATATTATATTTTTTATGATACTATAACTTCAGATTGGTTTTTAGATATGTATTTATAACATGATATGAAATAATATTGATTTACAAAAAACTAATCGATGCTGAAATCTGTGTCGTAGCATCGCATTCGCCTCATTTTCCGTAGTGGTGGTAACATCTTGAGATTATTTTGTAGATTTCAGAATAGTCAAAAAGGAGGAGCAAGGAATTTTAATTCACAGTGGAATGGTCTTTTCTTATCATATTTTGTATTAACACATGCAGAAGCTGGAATCCATCGTCATAGTTCCGAAGGTAATTCTGTAATTTCCTGAAATTCTTATAAATCTTAGTAAGTGGGTGAGGTTTTCTGTCTTGCCTACTTTTTCGGATGAAAAAAATCGGCCAACCTTTTAAGAATGTAGGTCATGCTTTTTAACCCGGATGTTAGAGTGATTCAACTGCTGATGCCAGGATTGTATATGTCCTGTCTGCTGTTTTTATTTTATTTTAGTTATACATGAATGGCTTAGAAGTGCTTAGTCACCAAAGAGTCACTTGCCAATTCTATCTGATCTTGCTTATTTACCCCATTCCTTGAAATTTCATAAAGAAAATATTTTACACCTATTACTATTATTGTTGCTAGTAATGTTATAATTTAGAAAATAGCAATAATGTGAATAATTATGTTTAAAAGATTATTTTAATAATAGTATAAGAAATCATGTTTTCTCACACACACACACAAAAAAAATAAGGGATAAGTAAATAGGTGAAGTCAAAGTAGATCTGTAGGTAAACAAACAAAACTACAATAAACAGCATTTGTGCCTGGTGCCAGTGGATAATATTTCTTTACTATATGGATGCTAAGGTAGGCCAATTGAGATGATATTCTTGTAGAGGACTAAAAGCTGCAGTTGTTTGTACAAGAAATAATCTGCAGACATGAATGGTAATGCCATAAATATGAGAAAGATTGCGGAAATTGCTGCCCACTGCCTAAGTCCACTTGGTTTCAGTTCTATCTTGCCATGCATAAGAGGTGAAGACAATGTTTCCCAGGGTGTGTTTGGGGGGCAGAGTCCCCTCATCAACCCTCCCCTTGGCAGTTCTTCGGGACGCCCAATCATGTCACCTTGGATTGAATAAATTTTGTTACATGATGGACCATCTCTGGTGTCATTACTTTATGGAATTACCAACTTTTTGGTTATTCTTACAGCTTTATTTATTTACAGCTTTATACATTAAATATCCCTTTCTGATTCCTTCATCATTTGTAAATTGAAACTGTACCACAGTGTAAGATCCTTTTTTAGTAATTTAGGTAGTCCTGCACATTAGTTTCATTGATGTAAAGACCATATTGAACAAAGACCATATCAGATATAGACATACATATAGACATACATATGGGAGTTTGATAGACTCATTTTATTTTTGAGAAAGTCTGTTTCTGACATGATTTAGTTTTCTCTTGGATGTTAATTGCAAATTTACTGTTAATTTAAATATAAATTGCATACACCTTGGTAAT
>NW_020870526.1:258182-273182 GCF_003789085.1 Penaeus vannamei | reverse complement strand
TTTTTTTGGCAAAAAACTACATTGGTCAGGTTAATTGGGCCAATTTTTTTTGTTTATTGTTTGATTGTCCTTAGTGTTATTACAAGATGCCCTTGATGTATATGAATTGAATTTTCCTTTAGCTTGTATCACTACTAATGATGATTATGATGATAATGATTTGAAGGATTTAAGATTATTAACAACTCCCTCCTTTTTCAGGGCACTGCGGACCAATGTTCCTTCCCTGTGAAGCACAAACCACAAGAGGTGAAGCCTACAGACACAAACAACATCCTCTTTACATATGCTGTGGAGTGGCAGCGTTCCGACGTGAGATGGGCTTCTCGCTGGGACATCTACCTGCAGATGACAGATGTACAGATCCACTGGTTCTCTATTGTCAACTCGCTGGTTGTGGTGTTCTTCCTCTCGGGTATCCTCACCATGATCATGATCAGGACTCTGCGGCGAGACATTGCCAGGTGGGTGATGGAAGCTTTAGGTTTACAGTGTGTTGGACTGAGCCTCTTAAGATATAGGTAGATGATGATGGATTTCAGGGGGAAGATTTGAATTTGAAAGTTGAAGGATGTAAAGAAAGAACTGTACATAACTAGGGCAGTGCATGTATAATTGTACTGTCCATAGCAGCATTTTTTTTTATTGATTTTGTTTACATTTAGTTGGTTCTGGAACATTCAAGTCAAAGACTAAGCTAACATTACCTAACATTGTTATGATCATGATAATTTTGATAAACAATGGTAGTAATGATGATAATAGTAATAAAAATAAAACATTTTCCCTAAAAATTTAAAGGAAAGATGAGATCACGCAAACCAAGCAATTGACTCCTTGGTGACTAAGGTGACCAAGCTTTAGTGAAGCCATCTATGTGTAAACAAAATTGATAAAAAAAAACAAGTGGATGGTACATATACCCATTGTCAAGGGATGAAATTGAAAGAAAATTTTCCTCACTTCATACAGTCTACATTAGATTTAGCATTTCTTATATATGTATTTTTTCCATATTAGTTGTGCTAACTTAGATGTACCAGTCTAACATACGATGAATGTGAAAGGCTCCTGAAAAGAGCAAGGAAAATCCAAAAGAATGTTCAAACGTCACGCCATATACATTGGGCGGACAATAGAGCAATAATAGCTAGGATACTGATCATTATCAAATGTTATATCATACAGCATGACAGGAGTTGTTTCAAATTTTAAGATGTCCTGGTGGCATACCAGGAGAAATGGAGCCAGAGAAAATGTCTCCCTATTTCATTTTATTTATTTTTTTGATGTATGTATAGTCACAGATGATTATAGCTCGTAAAAGCCAGCAATGATGATGGTTTAGGCTATACCCAATATTCATTTTAAGCTTTCAATCCTGACACAAAATGCAGTGTAGCATACAAGATTCATGGACATAAATGGGATTCTTCCTGCACCTGCTACTCCTCCCAACTGATGGGCTGGTTCAAAGTAGCATCAGCACAGTAGCTGAGAGGCACTTCACATCCATTTTAAAATTATATACCATTTTGTGTTTCTTTATGACTCGATAACACTCATTACTTGTCTGGATTTTTAAACTAGTCAAATTACAGTTAACCCTTCCCTTTATTTGTGTGTAAAATATGAGCAAGGCTATCATGTGACACCAGTGAAACAATGAATGTGGCCCATAAGGTTAAAGGGTTGTGCTTATAAACATATTTATCATGCTCATGTTTTTACTTACTAATATTACATTTTAAAATGTTTCATTAGTAATGACTATAAACAATTGAAACTCCTTTCAAGTGTCATAGTGATAGTAATTGATTATTGTTTTGTTATTATAGAATTATTGTATGGATGTTTTGCTCTATAGAATCGTTAGAATAATTTACAGTAAGGCTTTGATGAAATTTCCTAAAACACGAATTTTTAACAAAGTTTTTAACAAAGATAGGGATGTGTTATAGGAACGTGATTCTTAGGCCAGTATATATGGTAAATTGTTTATTTATCTATTTTTATTTGTGATTATTATCTGTAAAACTTCAGATTTCAAAATTCAAGTAGGTAAAATTTAAGGATGAAAATAAACTAATCTCAAAGTAGATAGTGCACACATTTCTCAGTTTGCAGGTGTTATGTACATATGAAGAAAATGATAATTGGATGGAAAATTAAATATGTAAAAATTTGCATGATGTTGCCATTTTAAATTTCTGGGGCCGGATTCACTAACACGATCGTAACGCATTTACCAGTGGTCATTTACCATGCATTTACCAGTGATGGCAAAGTGGTATTCACAAAGAAATGGTAATTTGGATATGCTGAGTTACAATTGTAAATCGACTCATTCTGATGGTAGCCTACAGAGGGCTCTAGTAAGGCTCTAGTAAGGCAAACACTATACATAATCTTTTAGGTTCCTTCGGCCAATCATGTAACATGTAAAAAAAACTACATACAGCAAGATTTAAAAAAAGATCTCGGCTAAATTACTATTTAAGCACATGTAGAAAAAAATAGATATATTTATTTGATCATATCCATCATGTGGGATATATATTTACTGTATAGATAGGAACCAATACAAACACTTTTATTAATATATTATTAATAAATATCATTATTAATTTATTATTAATATGAGTCCAAACAGTTTTTTTTTCATCTTTGTTAAACAAAGAACCAGACCAAAATTTTTAGTAATCGCTATCTGTCGTCAAAGGAAATATTTCAAGCTTATTCTTGCCCATGCACTTTGGAGTTTATTGTCAAAATACCGACAGACACAGAAATTGCTATACTCATTTAACATTGGTATTGCCAGTTTATATATCAGCAAGGTAGTTTTTATATCATTTGTGATAATTTTGTCAGAGAAGAATTCTATAAGAGTTCATGTATCTATCGATTCCATGCATTCTAGTATAATATAGGCCTATGATTATACGAGAATTTGCGTGGATTTTATTTTTGCTAGCTTTATGTGAAATTTACATTTCTTTACTATGTCCGTATTGCGATATGTGTTTGCCATCATATTAGTTACATCAGGTGTAAAAACAAACCTAAAACTTTGATTAGATATTGATTTTTTGATGTGATAACACGTGATGACATCGTCTTCCAAGAAGTTACCAGTGCTCTGACCACTGGTAACTCAATGTCAAGTTGTTAGTGAATACCACAGCTGTCTGGTTACCATGGTAACTATAGTTACCAGTGATTTTACCATCGTAAGTGCGTTAGTGAATCCGGACCCTGGTGTCTATAGTGTCAACTGTACTTCATATTTTGCTAAACCTCTTGTTCTTTGAAGTTTCACTTTTATTTTTTGCTGAGAAAGTTTATCTAGTGATAATGGATGCACCATAATACCACCTCAGTTTTTAAGTTTAAAGGGATTTTTTGATGCTGCTGTCTCCTAGCAAAATGAAGTGCTATTTTGTTTTATAATCTTCCTTGATGATTATGGGAGTCGTTTTAGATTTAAAGGGATTTTTTGCTGCTGCTGTCTCCTAGCAAAATGAAGAGCTATTTTGTCTCATAATCTTCCTTGATGATGACTTGAGCCCTCAGTGCAATACCAAATAATGTGTCAGGGTGCTTGCGGTGTCAGCTGCTCTAGGGAAAAATCAGGCTGAAAAGAAACTTTAAGCATACTTTTAAGGAGCAATTTCTCCTTAACGAATGAAGCTATAATCAGACAAGTACAAAAACATTAGCATGCGTAACTTAGATATAACTTAGATAAGACATCATCTTGTCATCAGGGGGATTTTCACTAGGTTTTCAACAATTCTGCCTATATTTTTGCTTATTTGTCAGTGTAGGAATTGGCAGCACAGATTCTTGTATGCGAAATTCAATATATGCCCCTAATGTATTGCTGTGTTTTGGTTAAATGAGCCAGAACAGTTGGGTCACACATTACCAGTGGTGAATAGTGATCTGATAATGGGGAAATGATACACAGTGAAGAGAAAAAATGTAATTTGATGATTTTTTTTTAGTCACTCCAGGTAGTATCTGGGCTATATTTTTTGTTAAAAAACAAGCAAACAAAAAATAATAATGAAAACATATTGACAATTTAAAGTCTGGAGAATCAGTCCAAAAGAGTAATTGATTAGTAATACCTTTCTTCAAGGATTTTTTTTTACTATATTTGAAAGATATAAATAGAGACATCTTGTATTGCTGATATTGAGTGAGATTTTAACACATAATTATCTTCTGGGAAAAGGGAGATGACAGAGATGCAGTCTTGTAGATACTTTATTAACCCCTCAGTGATGGGGACAGCCATAACCATCATGACTCGCAGCGGGTGGGCCTAGACAAAGTCTAGCCTGTTACGTAATATTATATCACAGATGATTCAGGCTCCATCACCATAGGGTTAAGCAAGATTTTAACACACAATTATAGCATCTTTAGGTAAAAGGAAAATGTCATAGTCTCATTCTTACAGACATTATCAATTGAAGTGCTACATCAGTTTGCTTCCATTTGTTTCCCCTCTACATTAACCAACTTGTTGAGAATGTCAGAATATGTGGTTGTATGATAATACCTTGATCACCTTTTGGTGGTTCATTAATATTTTAAGTATCTGACTTTACACTTGTGCAGAATTTTGGCTATCAGGTTAGATATGTAAATTTATGCTGTATCCTTGTGGGCTGAATATCTGTAGCTGAGTTTCTTCATTTCATTCATAGGTTAAAAAGTAAGAGTGCTGTATCTTGATGCAAGCGTGCAAGTGTGCATGCCCGCGTGCACACACACGCACACATATATACACATGTACATGTACATGCGCAAGACATGCACACAGATGACACATACAAAGATGATACATGTACAGAGACAACACACACACACACAGATGACACTTGTACAGAGACAACACACACACACACAGATGACACTTGTACACAGACAATACATATACACAGACAACACACACACACACAGATGACACTTGTACACAGACAATACATGTACACAGACAACACATTGGGGGGGGAGGGGCATCATGATGGATTATTTTTTTTAGAAATATTTCTGATTTAATTAATATATTTCCTCATGCTTAAATGATCCTCCATCTTCCAGATACAATGCTGACGAGAGTTTAGAAGAGACCTTGGAAGAATCTGGCTGGAAGCTTGTTCACGGAGATGTATTCCGACCTCCACGCTATCCCAAGCTCTTCACAGCACTGGTGGGATCTGGTGTTCAGATCTTCTGCATGGCCCTCATCACAATCGTGCTGGCCATGTTGGGTATGCTTTCCCCAGCCTCCCGTGGTGCCCTTATGACTGCAGGGATTTTGCTCTACGTATTCATGGGTCTCATTGCTGGGTACATGGCTGGTCGCCTATACAGGACATTGCGTGGCCAGCAATGGAAGTCTGCTGCCTTCTGGACAGCTACACTTTTCCCTGCTTTTGTCTTCTCCACTTGCTTCTTCCTCAACTTCTTCATCTGGGGAAAACATTCGAGTGGGGCTGTACCATTCACAACCATGATGGCCCTGTTCTCCCTGTGGATCTGTGTGTCGGTGCCTTTGACTTTCATTGGCTATTACTTTGGATTCCGCAAGCAGCCCTATGAACATCCTGTGCGGACTAACCAGATCCCTCGACAGGTACCGGAACAGGTCTGGTACATGCACCCTGTACTGTGTCTCCTCATGGCAGGAGTCTTGCCTTTTGGGGCTATGTTTATAGAGCTGTTCTTCATCTTGTCTGCCATATGGGAAAACCAGTTTTACTATCTCTTTGGATTCCTGTTCCTAGTGTTTGTCATTTTGGTCATCTCCTGTGGTCAAATAAGTGTGGTAATGGTCTACTTCCAGTTATGTGGTGAAGACTATCACTGGTGGTGGCGCAGCTTGATCACTTCAGGCGGCTCTGCAGTTTATGTGGCAGCATACTCAATCTTTTACTTGAGCACAAAGCTCGAGATCACAGAGTTTGTTCCACTTCTATTATACTTTGGTTACACAGCCATTATGGTGGTGACTTTCTGGCTGTTAACTGGTACTATTGGGTTTTATGCTGCTTACCTGTTTATTAGGAAGATATACGGTGCTGTGAAAATAGATTAAAGCATCGTTCTTTTAGCCTGTAATGGGGCAGTGTTTTACATGCTCATGGATAGTTTTGCAGCATCTTTGCTGTGCTATAGATCCTATCAGACTCTCTCTCATAGATATTAGAACACTTGTGTTTTCCAAAATTGTTCTCATCTTTTCTAAAGACTAAAAAAGTTCACATCATCATTTAAATGTCGTATTATTATTGAATGCATTTTGTGATTGTACATACAATAAAAAGTGATACTAAGACGTTGCATACAATGTATAGGAAGTAACCTGATATCACTACCACTGGGAATGGTTGTGTATATATGGCTTTATGTCTGCCTTGAGGAGTAAGAGCGATTCCTCTTGTGATTGTTAAAGATTCAAAGTGTGTAATGAACCCTTGGGGTCCAAATGCAAACATTGTGCTCTTTTCAGTTGTAGCCTCAAGTCATATTCAGCCCTGAGAACTTCAAAGTCTGTACTGATCTTTGAAAAAGTTATAAAGATCTTAAGCACTTTACAAAGTAAGATCCAGTGAAAATACTATTCAGAGGTTTTTGATTAAAAAGTAATAAATATTGACAATGCCTAAGATTGTTGGTAATCAATGCATTACACTTTATAATTGTGAAGTCCCATCCAGTTACTGATATGATTTTGTTGATATCAAGGCATTGTATATTATATTAACTTAACCTAATTATTTATATGTATAGAAAATAATCTAATGCTTAATTCAAGATTGTAGATGGTTGATTAGTACTGTCAAAGGAAATTTAGTAACTAATTTCAGCAAATAACAATAAAAGACAAACATAAAACAAATAAAATACAAGAGATATAGTTTTTTCTCTCAGCTGCATTTTTTTTTATTATGGTTAGTTATATTTTATTATTTTTTTATATGCTACCTCAAGATATTTCAGTGCATTGCATCAGCCTTCTCTTTGTTTAGCTGACAACCAACTTTCCCAACTTGCCTATCAATTAAAAAAGATCAATAGACAACAAAGGATCAAATAATACTATTGATTGTTTTGAAGTTTGGATATTGTTGGTCTAGATCTGCAATACGTTTCCATAACTGTAGCAGAAGCATGTCCAATTTTTTCTTTTACCTGTTTATTTTGTCCCAGTGCTTTTGTCATCGTTTGTGAATACTTAAATAATAGGAAAGCAATGTGGAGCTTTTGGCATGGTTGAGCAGAACTTGGAGAACAGTCAAGCTGAGGAATGTAGAAAATTTAGTGGACTATTTATCAGACATTTTTTTCCGCTTTGTAGATAATATGCAATTCACAGAATCACCAGGAGTATACTAAGGCAAGAGCAAATTGCAGTTGGCTTATGGGAAATACCCGTTTATACAAGATGAAGCTCCTGGAAGGCATGGCTCAGTATTCCTTTTAATGTTGTGCTGACTATAAAGATGAAACCATTCCAGGACATGGGAAGTTTGATGTCAAATTTTAGCACATACTGTGGAATTAGCTATGTTGCTAAGAAACTTTATTTTTTAATAGTATTGATATTTTAAAGAAAAAAGTTACGTGACAAATGGGAACTAAAGATGTAAAGATCAAGTATTCACCAGGTTTTTTCATTATATTTCCACACCAGCAGTATGTTTCTTTATCCAGAAAAATAAGTTAAGTTATACTTTCCTGGTAATGTTTATTACTGATAGAGCCATTTGAAAGAGGAACACATAACCTTATTGATAAAGGGGTATTTTTTTATCTCTTTATTTTTTTTGTTTTTTTTATAAATCTCATTATGCATTGGTAGCATCCAAGACTTTTATCCATATTTGTTAAGATTTGTCATAGTGCGATTTGTTTTTTAGCCTGAATAATGACAGGATAGGTGTAGACAAGAGGGCTTGCCAAGAGTGCAACTTCTAGGCCGTGCTTAAAGAGCAGTTGCACTTATGAAAGAAATTATTTTAAAAGACTGAAAAGAGGGCATTATGACTATGAATGGAGTATTGTATTTGGAGCGACTGTGTGTAAAAGAACAAGTAAATACCATAAATTGTGGGATGTAGATTTGCATTGGGATTTTATGGTGTCTGAGAATATGAGTTTTAATATTTGTGTGTGTGAATAAATAGTTATTATATTTATTAGAATTATTATTGTGATTACTTTAGATGATACTGCTTTAATAATTCTAGTGTTTTTTTTAAGAATATTTGGTTTTACTGTATTATTTTTATGCTAATGGTGGTTACTATGAACATTATTATAAATATTGCAGTTAAGATGGTGTATATTTGGTAAATTTTTCCATTCAGTATCAGTATTTTTATGGGTAAATGTGTGTGTGTGTGTGCCTAGCTCTCCCTGGGTCTTGTATAATATGTTAGAGACTTAGGCTAATGATATAACATTCACACATCAGAATTCCACATTTGCACTCAATGTAAACTTTTGTCAAGGAGGTGCAAGTGCTCTGAGAGTAAAGGAGAGGCAAGTACAGTGAGTTTCTTAAGACAGTGTCAGTATGTTGCCAAGGAATCACTGGTTTTCACTAAAGAGCCGGCTTTTATTAGTAAATAGTACTTGTATACAGCATGTGATTTTTTTCTGAGAGGAGGTATTTTGAGTGACCTTTTCTCCTATGTATTCATGAATTAACACTATTTATTTTGTGCTTTTTGTTTTACATATATTTTGGGGGGTTTGGGTAATCCATTTTTTGAGAGAGAGGATTATTTTTTGTTTTGCAACTTTTTATCAACACATTCTTTAGAATAATTTCTAAACTAAAAATCTATGTTGTGCACTGTACACTGCTTTTGATAGTAACATTCCATTGGTGTGTTCCTGATACCTTTGTTTCAACCATTTACAAAACAGTTGCTTGTAAATTACTTCAGCAAATAAAATTTCTAATGATCACTTATTAGAAGAATGGATTCCTACCCCACTTTGTGAGTAAGTTTTTGATGTCTGAGAAGAGAGAAATGATGATTAATTTTCATTCTTTTTTCTCCTTTTTATAAGTGAAATAAGAAAGGTTATTTGAAACTAGATTTTCTAAAGAAAGAAAGAGTATTTCTTAAATGCAAAAGTAGTATCATTTTTTTTCTCTCTTTGTGTTATGTACCAAGAGGGAGAGTGATGTATAAATATCCTTATATGACATAATAACTTTTATATTATTTTGTAGGTATTGCATTGACCAGTAACAGTTATCTGATCACACCTTTATTCTCTATCTCATGTTTATAACCTTTATTACTGTTATTATTATAATTATCATTTCTGATGGTGATGGACTTTATCATCTCATGATTAGTCTTGTGATGCCATTGTGGAATTTCAAGTGTGTTATTTACCATATCCGTAATTTCATTTGGTGTTGTGTTTGGATGCACAGAGGTTTGTGCTTGTATATCAAAAGTTATATACACTTGTTTGCTTAAATAGCGTTAATGATTTAGCTGTGCCCTCTCTTGATAATGTACAGTATCTAAAAAAAGAAGAAAAAGAAATCTAGATTTTCTTTGATCTTTTGCATTGGCACACAATGTGGGTAGATTCTTAGAGATAAACAGTACCATATAATGTTGATTGTTTAGAACTTTTGTTCATTGATTTTCAATGCACTTTGTGATATTAAAAGGAAAATTGTAGATGTCTTTTTTTGTCCACATTTTTCCCGCAGGTGTCAAAAAGTGAGGGCCAGATAGATTTAGTCAAGTTTTATTTCAACAACTAAAATCTTATAGGGGATTTTCCCTGAATACTATTTCTGTCTCCTGATTTTCTCTTCTCTTCTTTGCTCTTACCTCTTTCTCCCTCCTCTCTATCTCCCTTTCCCTTACTGTGTCCCTATTGCTCCTTTTCTAATTCTTCCACTTCCCCTTCCTCCATTTCTTAAGGAAATTTGAGAATGAAATCAAGGATGTATTTACTGATTTTTACTATGTAGGGTCAGTGGATTCATCAAAAGAAATATGAAAGATTTTTTGGTTAATGCTGCCATGTTATCATTACTATAACAGTTGAAAAAGCCTAAGAAGCAATACATATTTATTACTCAGGTGCAGGTGAAAATCTAGAGGAAATTTTGAAATTTATTTTGTAATTGTACAATTACACTAACATGTCTGTTAACTATAACCAGCTTATCTGAGAGAAGATAAAAACTTGATTATATGGCAGATATCTAATATGCTGGAGCCCCTCCTTCGATATTCAGAGGAGTTCAAGAGTAGGAACACTGTTTTGTCTTTTTGCAGTTTCTCTCTATTTTAGGGGTAAATAAAAAAAGACATGATTTTTAAGATCTATTCTTTGAGTAGTAAATGCAATACAATGCAAACAATTTGAAACAAACGACCCCCCTTAATTCCATGCCATGTTGTTGCCGTGGGAGTGTATAGGTAACAGAGACCAGGACCCAATGCTGGGGATCACACCATGCCTTATGCCTCAGTCCTCAACTCGACTAATTTTTTCACGGTCTTCCCTTTCCGTTTTTTCCTCTTCTCCAACCACTTCTACTATCCACTTCCTAAGGTGTGAGAGATGTGTTAAAAGGATGAAAGGCTGACTTTATGCTAGTCATGAACAGCCTGGGAGAACCATGGGCATGGTATTCCCTTGTTTAGTTGTCTAGCCCTTACCCCTCAAGGGGTCACTGAGAGGTGGACTGTTTCTTTCCCTTAGATATTCCAGGTATACCATGGCCAATAATTAAGAATTTGTACCCTTATTAATAGTATTGAAGCTTGCCCCTTTATCGGCTAGCCCCATAGATTAAAATTCTTCTGATTCCCCAACCCTAGGCTCTCCTTTGACCAAGACCCAGAACACAGCTACTAATATCTCCTCCCACTTCTACTGCACCTCTTCCAACCGCACAGTTTTTAATCACCTCCCCCTCCCTTATTGTCCACCTCTCTGTAGTACTAATTCTCTCCACACTATTCCCTCTTCCAGACGGTCCCGCCCTTCAATTACCCCCACTCCCTTGCCCGTTGTTGTTGTGGGGGGCTTGGGAGACAGAGACTGAGACCCGATGCAGAGATCTCCCTTGCCTTGGGCCTCAGCCCTTGACTCAACTAATTTTGTATGGTCTTTTCTCCCTCCAGCACTTTCATTTCCGTCCCTTCTCCAACCCCGTCTACTATCTACTTCCTAAGGTGTAAAAGTCATGCTGAAAGGATGAAAGGCTTGTGCCAGTCCTGAACGGCCTGCGGGAACCATGGACATGGTATTCCCCTGTTTTAGTTGTCTATCCCTTACCCCTCAATGGGACCCTGAGGGGTGGACTATTTATTTCCCCAATATAGTCATGGCTTCCCATGACCAGTAATGAAGACGTAATACCCTTATCAGGGGCAATGAGGCTTGCCCCTTCATCAAATAGCCCCATCAATTCAAACTCTCCCGGCTCCCCAACCCCAGGCTCTCCTTTGACCACGACTCTGAACACTACAACTACTACCCACTCCTCAATGCCAACTAGTGCATTACCCACCCAAACCGAGACTCAATCTCCAGAAGACATTCCTACTTTCCCTACTTCCTCGCCTTCATCACCTCTACCCCCACAACCTTCTTCATCAACACCCCATTCTCCCTTATTGCTACCCTACAACCTTATTCTCCATCTCTCCGCAATACTACCCCCCTCAACAAGACTCCCTCTTCCACACGTCCCTGTCCTTCCAGACGTCCCCGACCGTCTACCACCACCAACCCTACATATATCTTAAATGCTTTACTTAGCCCCGCTAAATGAGACTGATTTTTCTCGTGATCCCTTCTACAGCTCCTTACTCAGGCAACACTTCTCTTTCAACAATGCCTCCAAAAACAAGTGGGCAGAGTCCCTTTACGTACCCGATGCGACCGCTCCCGTCTCATAACAGTCACATTTGAAACTGAAGCTATAGCACAAACAAATCTAACTGATCTCTCTGGTAACCCCATTTCTGCAGACCCTCATCCAACTCTTAATATTTGTACCGGAACTGTCTGTATCTCCCCAGCAAACTGCCCAGTCGATATCAAATATTGGTCAGATTGTGGAGAAGACTTACTCGGCTGCCTTAAAGACCACGACATGAAATCAGTATAGTGTTACTCCATTCCTCTTAGAGCTCATCGAAAGAAACCGACCAACATTGCCAAAATTACTTTCTGTACACATGAGCTTCCTTTTCGAATCTACATTGTGGACAATTCCTCCCTGTTCGACCATACCAACCTCCTCCCCGTCAGTGTCAAAACTGTTGGCGCTTTGGACATCCTGCCAAACACTGCCGTTCCACAGACCGATGCCCCCTATGTGACCAACCTGGTCATAACCGATCAAACTACCCTGCACAAACACGCACATGTGCTAACTGCGGCGGCCCCCATAATGTATTTTATAGAGGTTGTTCCACTTACAAATTTGTCTGAGGTAGCAACTCTCAGATACAAAAATTCTTTTGCCACTCTAAATCCAGACACCCCAATCTCAACCACAACACCAATCTCAACTAAAGCCCCAACACCATCCCCTCTCCCTCCCCGCACTACCCGCAGCAGACAGACTAAACGTTCCACCCCTTCTTCCCCTACCGCACAATCACCTCCACCTACCTTTACTTTTATTCATCAGACACCAGTCTCCTCTTCCCCCTCATAAGAAAACCCTTGTCTCCCCAAACTCTTCAACCAACTCCACTGCAGAAACTACGGAAGATATTCACAGCTATAAACTTGAGACACAGATTTCCACAACTCATACTCCCTCCACACTCGAAGTGATTGCCGATATCCATACCCCTCCTATTCATATTCCCCCTACAATCCTTCCTCCTACTCCCTCTCAACACAACCTAACCCCCTCAATTCCGTCTACCACCAATATCCATCCTCCTGATATCCATCTGCCGCCACACCCATTACCAGCAAGCAGCCCTTATCTCCTTTAAATATGCATCTGTCCATCTTTACCATGCAATCAGAAACAGTAAAACAAATAGCTGGCAAAATTATGTTTCCTCAATTACATATTCTACATCTATTTCTTCTGTTTGGCGTCGGATCCATAAATTATCAGACAAACATCCCGCCCCATCCTAACCCCGTCCTCCATATTCAAGATACGCTCATCTCTGATTCTACTCAAGTAGCTAATGAACAGGGCAACTACTTCAGCCAGGTCAATAGTGGCTCTCGCCTTTCCCCACACTTTTTCTTCATTTCAATGAACGCACCCCCTTTCACCCTATCGTCGGATGAGTCCCATTAGGCTCCTTTTTCTTCTTCTGAACTCAACGCTGCATTATAGTCGTACCGCAACGCTCATGAAGGCCCTGACGGTATTCACTATCGTATGCTCCGACACCTCCCATCTTCCTCTCTATCCTTCCTTTTATTTTCAACCGCATATGGACGTCAAAAAATTGTCCTTCTCATTGGCGAGAAGTTCTTATCCTGCCTTTCTTAAAACCCAATAAATCATGTACCCTCCCTCAAGATTACCGCCCCATCGCTCTAACTAGCTGCTTGTGCAATCTATTAGAACGAATGATTAACTTCAGCTTAATATGGTATCTTGAATCTCATAATCTCCTCTCTCCTTCTCAGTTCGGTTTTCGCCGTGCCCGAAGTACAGCAGACCCACTTGCCCATTTCGAGACATATATTGCATCTGCACTTGCACGCCATGAATCCGTATTAGCCATATTCTTTGACCTAGAAAAAGCATATGATTCCACATGGCGGTATCATATTCTCCAGCAATTGTCCTCCCTAGGTATACGTGGAAACATGGGTGTCTTCATAAAATCTTTCCTTTCCAAAACGTACTTTCCAGGTCAAAATTGCCTCTTCCAAGCCATCATACTTTCCCCAGTTCGAAGGCGTCCCACAAGGAAGTGCGATTAGTACCACTTTATTCCTTTTTGCTGTAAATGACATTGCCTCAGTCCTATCCCCAGGAGCCTGGGCATCACTATATGTTGATGACTTAGCCATCTACGCCTCTGGCACATCCATACCAGATCTCCGTTAATTCCTTCAGTCTGCAATAACATCAGTAACTTCTTGGGCCACTAACCATGGCTTTCGCTTTTCTACCTCCAAGTCTTTCTCCATCCTTTTCTCTCGCTCACGTATAGGTCCCCAACCCCCACTCTTATATAACGCTCCAATCCAATACCGTTCTTCTGGCAAATTCCTAGACGTTATATTTGACTCCAAATTGTCCTGGCGAGACCATATCTTGTACATTAAAGAAAAAGCTCAACGCCGCCTCCGAATCTTACAAACTCTCTCCCACAAATCCTGGGGCTCAGATCGCAAAACTGTCCTCCATCTTTATGTTACCTTGATCCTCTCCACTCTAGATTATGGATGCCATATCTACTCCTCTGCCTCAACCTCCCTTCTTGCTCACCTTGATACAATCCACCACAGCGGTCTCCGGTTAGCCCCAGGCGCCTTCCGCTCCTCTCCAGTTGAGAGCCTACATACTGAGTATGGCATACCATTCCTTTCTCTGGCATACCCGCCTAACACACGCCTATCTAATATCACGCTCTGACCCGCCCCTGTGTCCCCTATGTAATATCCCTTTCAGTTCCACACATTCCGTTGTCCTGTCCACGCTTTATTACAGCTCGCACCTCTGCTTTACTCCACCTATCCTCCCTTCACCGACCTCCCAACATATCAGACATCCTTACAGAATCCTATAGCTTCTGCCTTGACAGCCTGTTCTTCCTCAGACGCATAAATATCCTTCACTTGATCTAATTCCATTACCTAAACCACCATAACCAATTCCCTCATCAACTCCCTTACCCATCTTTAACCTTTTAACATTACTCTAGATAATTGACGCATAGCAACCATCACCTGAGAATAGCACATTTATTTCGCTTTTAACCATGA
>NW_020870526.1:226797-229297 GCF_003789085.1 Penaeus vannamei | reverse complement strand
GATGCGGGTAATGCAGCCAAGGAGATCGATCACATACTCATTAGCACTCATTGGAGGATCCTTCAGAATTGCAGGGTGTACAGGAGTGCTGAGTTCTGTGGTACTGACCATAGATTGGTCGTGGCTACCCTCCGGGTCCACTTCAAAACTCCCCAGCGGTCAAATGATCACCCTAGGGTGTTTCATTTGGACAGGCTGAGGGAGGGGGAGTGTGCCCGCGGGTTTGCTGAGGCAATCTCTAATCGTTTCGCAATGCTTGGCAGTCTGACAGACCCTGTTCTTCTGTGGGATACCTTTAAGTGTGAAACGCTTGATGCAGCTCAAGATATGATTGGTGTTCGCCCAGAGCAGAATTCCATCTCGCAGGAGACACTGGAAGCCACAGATGCATGTCGTGCGGCTCATCTGACAGGGGATCGGGAATTGCACCGTTCTCATGTGCACAGAACTCGGTACCTGTTAAGAAGGGATAAGGAACAGTTTATTAGGAGTCTTGCAGAGGAGGTGGAAGGTCATTTCTTAGTAAATGACCTTCGTCCTGCATACCAAGGCCTGAGAAAGCTGAACTCCAAGCCCTCTTCACAGGTGACAGCAGTTCGCTCAGTAAGTGGTCAGATCGTTTCAGATCCTGTTGCGGTGCGGGAACGTTGGGCTGAGTATTTTGAGCAGCTGTACCAGGTTGACCCACCAACAGTTAACTTGGATGCGGGTAGTGTCGAGATCCCGCTGCCGGATCCACCTATCAGTGAGGACCCTCCCTCCCTAACTGAAGTTAGGGGGGCGATTTCCAAGCTGAAGAGTGGTAAAGCAGCGGTTATCTGCGGCATACCAGCTGAACTGTTAAAGGATGGTGGTGAACCTATGGCACGGGGGTTACATGCTGTCCTGGCAGCCATCTGGCGGTCCGGTTCCGTTCCTCCTGACCTGTTGAGGGGTGTGGTCATCCCTCTCTGGAAGGGGAAGGGGGACCGTTGGGACTGCAGCAATCACCGAGGCATCACACTGCTCAGTATACCAGGCAAGGTTCTCGCCCACATCCTTCTGAGACGTATCAGAGACCATCTACTGAGGCACCAGAGACTGGAGCAATCCGGATTCACTCCTGGTAAGTCCACAATAGACCGAATCCTCGCGTTTCGAGTCATTGTAGAGCGCCGCCGTGAGTTCGGGCGTGGGCTGCTTGCAGCCTACATCGACCTCAAGAAGGCATTCGATACAGTGCATCGGGAGTCACTTTGGGAGATCCTGAGGCTGAGAGGAATTCCAACAAGGATTATTGGACTAATAGCAAGCCTGTATACTGGTACTGAAAGTGCTGTAAAGTGTGGTGGGGCCTGTCGAGCTTCTTTCCTGTTAGTTCAGGAGTGAGGCAAGGCTGTGTCCTTGCACCAACTCTTTTCAACACTTGCATGGACTGGATACTGGGCAGAGCTACTGTTCAAAGTCATTGTGGAGCAACGCTGGGCAATATCAAGGTTACAGACCTTGACTTTGCTGATGACGTTGCCATTCTATCTGAGTCTTTGGAAACCCTAGTGGCGGCTCTCGATGCATTTATCAATGAAGCGAAGCCCTTGGGTCTAGAGGTCTCCTGGACCAAGACTACGGTCCGGGAATTTGGGGACTTGTTAGGAAAACCTGTTCAGTCGGTACGTGCTTGCGGCGAGGACATTGAAGTCACAGAGAACTTTGGTAGTGTAGTTCATAACTCTGGGCTGTCAGACCATGAAGTCAGCAGACGGATTGGCCTGGCAGCAGGGGTCATGAACTCTCTCAACAAGAGTGAGAGGGAGTACCTGTGCAGAAGGACCAAGCTACGGGTTTTCAAGGCCCTGATAATGCCAGTTTTGCTATACGGTAGCGAAACCTGTACATTATCCTGTGCCTTGGAGGCTCGTCTTGAAGCCTTTTGTAATAGGTCCTTGCGCCAGATCATGGGGTACTGTTGGCGGGACCATGTATCCAACCAACGGTTGCACCGTGAGACTGGCACAGGACCTGTTATCTGCACAATCCGTGATCGCCAACTCAGGCTATACGGCCACCTGGCTCGCTTTCCTCAGGATGATCCTGCCCATCAGGTCGTCTCTGGTCGAGACAACCCTGGGTGGAGGCCTGTGGGATGACCGAGGAAGTCATGGCTTGGGCAGATCGACCAAACCTGCCGTGAAGAAATAGAGATGGGCCGAGTCCCTGTCTGGCGTCTAGCCATGAGGGATCCTCGTAGGTGGAAGCGAAGGGTGGATGCGGCTATGCGCCCCCGTCGGCGTCAGCCCTCTTGATGATGATGATGAAAGGAAGGGATTGGCTTATGTCCTAGAAAAAAAAACATGGAAGGAACACTGAACGATGGGTGTGAGGGTCTCGATTCCATCTCATATTTATTTTTATTTTTGTTAAATAAAATGATTTTCGTCATAATGAGAAGGAAAAGGGAGGGTTAACCTTTAAAATTTGTTGTTGGTTGATGGCTTGTTTAAATTATTATATTTATTACCAA
>NW_020870526.1:211797-214297 GCF_003789085.1 Penaeus vannamei | reverse complement strand
AAGATAAATGTGGGCAACGTTTCAGCATCGAGGACAGGGTAATGCTACAACCCAGGTTAGGTCTGGTTAATATTATATTGAGCTAAAGTTCATTAGTTGCAATGCTATAATTATGGTAAAGTATTAGTATTGTGTAATAAGTGCGGTAATTTTCTATATTACCTTCGCCTCTCCGATATCAACGATTTTGGTATCGATTGATTCCTCTCACTGTCCACATTGCAAATATATAGTTTTTTTTATTGCGCGGGAACCCCCCGTTAACGACAAACTTGGCCCCGATATCAGGGGAGGGCATGAAAGGTTCCAAGGAAAATGCGGGGTTAAATAACACTAATAATATAATCCACAGTGAAAATAACCATGGTTATTCACATGATTTTCCATTGCAGGGGGCTGTGCCCCCTGCAAACCCCCTGGGGGGGCTGCCGCCCCCAAACCCCGCCGAGGACACAAAACCTTCACCTTGAACAAGGTATACCATGAATAGAAGAGCGGCGGTGGCCCGCCCTCATCGGGACGGCGGGTTTTGCGCCTTTTTCGATGCATCTAGTTTGTGTGCGCTCTATCCTGCCGTGAAGATGTGGGGGATATTTTGTGTCCTCGGCGGGGGTTTGGAGGTGGCAGCCCCGTGCAGTGGAAAGTCATGTGAATAACCATGGTTATTTTCACTGTAGGTTATATTATTAGGGTAATTTTCTATATTACGTCCGCCGTTCCGGCATCGTCGCCCCTGCTATCGGGGCCAAGTTTGTCACTAACGGGGGGTTTCCGCGCAATAAAACCTACATATTTGGGTTGTACAGAGTAAGAGGAATCCAATGATACCAAAATCGTCGATATCGGAGAGGCGAAGGTAATATAGAAAATTACCATGGCCTGACAAGAAGTTGCAACTAATTGTTTTCAATGCCTTTGATGATATTAATGTAATATGTCTGACATTATGGAAAAATCTCTTGACGGAAAGAGAGTTATAGAGAAAGATGATAGTGTTGTATACAAGGCAGCCATAAATATGGAAGGTTGTGAATCAGATTTGAAGGAAATACTAAATATTAGGCCTGAAGACAGTGTATCCAGGGTGTCTTATAGGTCACAGGTTTCCCATCACTCTAAGGTCTCGGGTAAAGGTTCTTGTGCTATGAGTATATTAAAAGAAGTCATAAATCAGGCTGGTTTAAAGGCTAAAGCTGCTTTTCTAGAAGAAAAGCAAAAGAAAGAGTTAGAAGAATTTGTAATTAGACAAGAAAAAGAACTCTTGGTTATTAAGGCTCAGATAGAGAACAAGCAATCAGAACAAGCAATCAGAAATTTGGAGAGTAGAGAAAATGGTAGCAAACTATCAAGTATTGGGTCACATATTAAGGTTTCTAGGATAGACCCAAATGCCAATGATTTTCAACCCAAGTCAATTAATAAAGAACCAGAATGCAGATTTAAAGAAAATGTACAGGGTTCTCAGTACCATGATTCTAATCATAATTCAATGCTGATACAGGAAAATCTTGCAAACGTACTGCCTGATACAAATTTGATGAATACTTTGATATCTTATAACCTTAGGAGTTTAATGCCTAAGGCAGATGTACAAAAAAATAGTGGGGATGTAACTCAGTACAAATCTTTTATTAGATCCTTTGACAGTATTATAAATAATAGACTTACGGATGATGAAGAAAAGCTATTTTATCTAGAATAATACACATTTGGTAAACCAAGGGACATAGGGTTTGTGCTCACATGGCACCAGGAGAAGGTTATAAGGAAGCTAGATATCTATTACACAGAAAATATGGTGATCAAGAAGTTATAGCTACTGATGTGGATAAAATCTTGGAGTGGCCAAGGTTGAGGGATGATGACGTTGAAGGGGACCGTCTGTTTTTTTTTTTTTTTTCAATCTTTCGATTTGTCTTGCCGAGAAATGATGAAAAATTGATGAAACTCACACCCTTTTATTTGGGCCCCTTCCCATTGCCTGTGGTCGATTTTTTTTTTAATCGTCCAAACAGTTTTTGAATTATTGTCAAAAAACGAAAAAATTTGAAAGTCGGCAGGTTGAAAATGCAGCACCTGGGTAAAACGATTCCGACTTCAGAAACGGCAAAACATTCACTTAAATTTGATTTTTGCACAGAACTACCTTATATCTACAACTTGTTCGAGAGCGTTTTCTCGATTTCGACCATACATTTTGTGAATTTTTGAAGTAGGGGACTTCAAGAAAAAAAAAGATAAAATTTTTCTTAAATTGACCACTTTTACAAGAAGTACAGGCAAAAATTGCGAAAACGCTCTTGAACAAGTTGCAGATATTCTATTTTTCTACAAAATGAGCCATAGTATGTTAATTTTGGACATATGTGCCCGGAATCCTTTTACCCACCCCTAAAGGTGGAGTTCCGAGATACCGGCATTTTACATTTTCTTCATCTTTCCAAGGCCATCTTGATATCAACAAAACAAGGTATAAAATTAGTCTTCCTGCACCATAATC
>NW_020870526.1:204297-206797 GCF_003789085.1 Penaeus vannamei | reverse complement strand
AAAAATAAAAAACAGTAAAAATTTTCTTACATTTCTCACTTTCACAAGAAGTACAGGCAAACATTGCAAAATCCACAAAGAACAAGTTGTAGATACTTTATTTTTCTACAAAACGAGCCATATGTTAATTTTGGACATATGTTGTACCCGGAATCCTTTTACCCACCCCTAAAGGTGTACCGAGATATCGACATTTTTCGTTTTCCTCATCTTTTCATGATTATTTTGATATTAACAAAACAAGGTATAAGAGTAGCCTTACTAACCCACAATCCTGTCAATTACCTGCATTCCAAAGTCTTCTGGACATTGCCAGCACGTAACGGTTTCTCAAAATCTTATGTAGAGTGTAGAGTGGTCGCAGTGACCTTGGGTGTCTTTAGGCCTACATTGACCATTTAAAAAGGCCCTCAAATATCCCGCCAACAAAAACAGACAGCCATTCCGATTTCATGTCTGAATAGAACTATTATATGCAGAAGCCATTTTTGAGAAGTCGACCTTACTTTTTTGTGAATATTTTCCGTAGCTCACTATCACGACACCCTAAAAAGGGATACTGAAAATATGTCACTTTTATAAGAAACATATGACATTATAGCAATTCCTTATTACAGCATGTAATTGATATACTATTCAGCTACAAAATGAGACATATGTTAAAATCGGACTGAAAATACGTGTGCTATGCATAAAAAAGTGAAGAACCCAAACATCCTAATCTTTTTCCTTTTCATTATGTCTACCTTTTACAAGACAAATCATGCACGAAGTACTTGTATATGGTATAATTATCTATTAATTTACCTTTATTGTTGCTCTAATGGGCTTTTACAACGTATAATACTGGTCGAAAAAAAACCGTTCTCCAGTCATACGTGTATCATACGCGTCCTTTTCTCAGCGCGTCCGGGCATCAAAGCATATATGACGCATGTTCTTTGCATCTGTGAATCACTAGTGTTAAACTCTGCGGGACCACGTAGCCAATTTTCACACTCAGACTCCAGTGAAAAGACGAAAAACGCGCAGGGGCGGTGTATAAATATGTATATGTGATATGTAAGCATATATAGATCATTTTCGTGTACCCCATGAGTTTTAGTTTATTCATATCGTTACTTCCGTTTGTTTCTTTGTTTGTTTTTTTGTTTCTTTGTGTTTTCTGATATTTCTAAAAGTTATGAACACATTTTAATGAGATTTTAATCAAAGGTGTGTCTTAACCTAACTTAAGATGCTGATTGCACTTTGGTGGAGATGCGGACCATGGTTTGGATCCATAAATTTTTTTTTCTAACTCAAAAAGTTATGAACAGATTTTAATTAAAATTTTACCTGAGGTTTGTCTTACCCTCATAAATATTCCATACATTTTGGTGATCCGGATCATTTAGCAATCATACCCCGCCACTAAGGGGGGGGGGGCAAGTTTGTATTTTCGAAATTTTTGCTCATAGATAAAACTATTTGTGATGAAAATTATTCCGAAAAAATGAGGGTTGGTCTCATCTTACGTGAAATTGAATAAGCTTTCAGAAAATAATCCCATTTTTTTATTATCTAATCATTGCGTCACAATTACCGATTTTCTAAGGTAACATGAAAAAAATAATATTTCAGTCGACATAGAAAATGGCTGCTAGCACCTAAAAAATAACGGTTGGGTCTTGAAATTTTCAGGGGGGAACTGGGGGCCTAGGAACTCCTTGAAAATGTATTTAACTCAATTTCGGCAAGATGGGCGAAAATCGCCGAAAAAGACCAGACGGTCCCCATAATAATGCAATTTCGGGCATTTGGACGCGAATACTCATATATGGATATATAATTATATACATATATACATATATATATATGAAAATATATATTAACAACAATATAAATGTTCGTCATGAATATATATTAGGTTGAGAGTCTTTAATATATGGTAATCATTGTACTTACTGAAATCTGAAAAACACATCCGCTAAACTTTGGGGAATCTATTCGGTGGCATGATCGCTGCCCGAGATGGTGTAATATAAGTCTAAAAACTAAATATTTGTTATTTACACATCATAATAAAATGAGAACCGTACAGTATATTCTAAATAGCGTTTGAAAATAATTCTGATCCAATGTTCGTGTTCACATATTTATAAAATATCATTTTGCAGGGCTTGGTGCCTTGCTTGGTCTGTATAAACTTGTATAGACCTTGCTCCTCGCTGGCGTTTATTCCAATACTATGCGTTAACCGGGCGGGGGGGGGGGGGGGAGCCACCTGTAAAATTTTAATACGGAAAAGTCCGAGGGGGAAGTGGTTCTGGGGAAAGTTCTCCGCCGGAGCGTTTAATAATACGACTGACGGACTCCGGAATTTGTCTTTGACAAAAAAGTCGTTGACTGATACTGTCGATTTTTATCTGTGACTTGGCTGAGGTTTACGACAGCAGGTCCGAAGGTGTCCCACAGCAAGAGACACTACCAACAATACTATGATTTTTTATAGTTGGTA
>NW_020870526.1:159297-189297 GCF_003789085.1 Penaeus vannamei | reverse complement strand
TACCGGCATCAGCTCCTGAACCATGGGGACCGACAGACATCTCATAGCCAGCTCGATCACAGCCAGATACCGCATTGAAGTCGCCCAGAACAATGCGAATATCTCGTCAGGGACATCTGTCTACCACAGATGTAAGTTTGGCGTAGAACATCTCTTTCACGTCAAGTTTACAAACATCGGTAGGAGTGTACACAATAAGAGACATGAAGCCAAAAGATAGCTTCAATCTCAATACCATTATACGCTCATCAACAGGAGTAACCTCTACTACCGAGGGCTGGAGTCTGCTGGAGATGGCAATGGCTACTCCCTGGAGATGGTGGCCGTCGCTGCGGCCCGACCAGTAATAGGTGTAGCCACCTACACAGGTCATGCTGCTGCCAGGCCTCCTCACCTCCGAGAGAGCAGCCACCTCAACTCTCAGCCTCCCCAGTTCCCTCGACAGTAGAGGCAACCGATCATCCTGACGCAAAGAACGGACGTTCCAAGCCCCCACCCTGACTTCCCGCCTGAGGTTCAGCCTCTGGCAGTCGCTCCGGGTGGATGCCACCTCTGCCACCCCCACCAATGCTGCCCCATATAAAAGGGGGTGGCGGGCTGCATGCCCAATCATCCACCTGTGGGGTTCCCGAGGGCTTTCCCCCACAAGCTTCACTCTGGGCTGGCGGCCACCAGAGCGCAGGCGAGACAAGTAGTTCCCGTTCCCAGCCTACGCTCCAGCAGTCGCCCTCCCAGCAGGGCCCACAGTCCGCCTCTCTTGCTGGGTGGGAGGGGCTTTCCCCCTCCTCCCAGCCTCTCCATTTATAGGAAGTGCTGCCAATTGGTTATATCTGGGGGGAAGAGGACTGGCAAGGCCCACCTCCCCGAGCCTCCCATTAACCCCAGGGGCTAGGGGCAGGAGTTGGTACAGGGCCAGGGCGTGTCCACACACCAGTGGGCCATGACCCTGAACCTCTGGGGCCTCCTGTTGCTCCGAGATCCCGCTCAGTTTAGCCTGGAACCGCAAGGTACCCAGTTTCCATGGGAGGCCACGAGGAGGCACTGCAGAAAGTCTCGATGATGGAGAGGCTATGCACTGGCAGGGGGAGGCTTATGCAGAGCTGCTCCCTTTTTTGCACGAGGCTAGCCAGCGGTGGCAGCTGTAAGCGAGAAAGCATGCAAAAGCTCTTAACACTAACTAGACTACCACTCCATCGCTTCACACCACCCTGCGCATGAAGCACCCACCCATATATATATATATAATATATATATATATATATATATATATATATATATATATATATATATATATATATATATATATATATATATTCACACACACACGCACACACACACACACACACACACACACACACACACATAAGCACATACACACGCGCACTTACTATATATATATATATATATATATATATAATATATATATATATATATATATATATATATATATATATATATACATATAGCATAGCATATGTCCATATCTAGCCCACGTACGTGCCCACGCTGCCTGCCCTCGCTTAACCCCCAAGCCACGCTCTCTGAGAATAGAAGCCCCGCCGCCAGCCAAGGGATATATAAGGTCATCAAAGCTGACCCTCATCCTCATTCTCACACTCACACCTCGACGAGGTGGCCCTTGCCGGGCTGGTCGCTCCTGACCTGAGCTGACGCGCCTCCCGGCTTCTGCCTCTCCTGGGCCAGGCCGGAGGGTCACCCTCAGCACCGCCAGATACCCTGTTCTTGTATCGTTATTCTATATCTAACAAGTGCGTATAACTCTTAGAAATAAAGAGAACAGCCACTAAGTGTATCACTGACGCCACCTGTAATTCAACTACACGACATAGAAGGGCTATCACCTTTATAAATACATATATATACATGTATATACATATGTTTATACATATACATATATATACATACATATATATACATATACATATATATACATACATATATATACATATACATATATATATATATATATATATATATATATATATATATTATATATATATATATACATACATATATATATATATATATATATATATATATATATACATATACATATATATACACACATATATATGTGTATATATATACAGCGCCAGACACTGACCACTTGACCCATGGTCGCGGGGCCGAGGGCGCACGCCGGAAGGCTTAGCAACAGCTAAGGAATGAGACCTCTCCTAAAATTTTCTAGATAATAGATTACCTATCTAACTTCTTTTGATCCCATCCCTACTCATTAAAGTATCATCCTAAATCCTTCCCTCCCACACCACCCACCTTCCCTCAACCTCTCTGCTGCAACCCTACAATTTATGCACTTTAGTCTCATCATAATGGAGTGCATATGTGTGCTCATGCAGACACTGTTCAAATGTTGTGCACGAGTATGAGTGCGCAGGTGCATGCGTGGATGTGTAAGTGTCCATGTGTGTGTGTGTCTAAATTAATATATGCACGTATGCGGGCATGTGTATGCAGGTATGTGTGTGTGCACATGTACACGGTTATATTTATGTATGTATTTATGTGTCTCTGTATAGTTATTTGTTAGAGTAGATGTATGTTTACGTTCCCGTGCCTGTACATGAGGGAATACATGGGTATACATAGATAGTTATGTATATATGTGCATATGTGTATGTATATATGTATGTGTATGTATGTATACGTGTATGTATGTATATCAATATATTTATGTCTGTGTGTATGCATGTGCGTATGTGAAGCTATATGAAATGCATGTACAGGTGTATACATATATATGAGGGGGATACTAATGTATACTCATAAATGTATGTGCATATACATGTGTGCGTAAGCATATTCATATATATATATATATATATATATATATATATATATATATATATATATATATATATATGTGTGTGTGTGTGTGTGTGTGTGTGTGTGTGTGTGTGTGTGTGTGTTTATAGCCATATGCATGTGCATTTGCATATATGTAGGTACATATACACATGATGCATGGAGGTACATACGATGTGCGCATATGCCTACATATGTGTATGCATGAACATGTGTAGTTGTGTATAATGTAGGAGCATGTATGCATATCCATATGCATAGCAACATGTGAAAAGGTGTACGCTTGCATGTGCATGTGCATGAAAATGAGCATATGAGTAGTGCTTAGGGCATATGCGGATGAACATCTATGTTTACATTAGGTATACATACACATAAATGAAATCAATGTATAAAATATCATCACACATATATGCACTTCTGACACTCAAATCCCTGCTTACGGGAGTATATTATGTTGTAGTGAGTAGGGCTGCGCACTGCTGCTCCTAAGTCCACACTAGGTAGGGCCTACCCTGCTGGAGGGACTTATCAGTGGCATCCCGGCTGTCTACTATTCAATCAGATCACATGACACAAACAGAGCAACGGCCCTCATTCCCCAGAAGCGAAGGAGCCCCTGGTTATGGCGGCGATCAGGATCGCTCCGGGGGAAAGGGTGCTAAAAAAACTGCCTAAAGACAGTCCAACCCATGTTGATGAACCTTTGCACATACAATATAAGGATCATGAGAACTGAATCCGACTTGCTAGAATTACTTGAGGAAATCTTTCATTAAATGGGATGTTGTCAGACTCTGTGAAGTTAGAAGACTTGACGAAGAATAGAAGATACTAAATGATGGACACTTGCTCTATTGAAGAAGAAAATCTCATGGTAGCAAACAGGAGTGGCTTCAGTAACAATAAAACTAAACAATAGGTACAACTTAAAGATTATTCAAGTCTATGCTCCAACCTGCAGCTACAGTGATGAATAAATAGAAAGCTTCTATGATGTTCATTAAGCCAGCGAAAGAGTAAAAAATAATTTCACAATAATTAAGGGAGATTTTCATGCCAAAAAGACAGAAGGAGAAACCATAGTAGGGAACACGAAATAGCAACTAGATACGAGAGAGGAAAAATGCTAGTCAATTTTACGATAGTTCGATCGCTAAATATGAATATATTCAAAAAAGGACTTGAACGGAAGTGGACCTGGAAGTCGCCATCTGACGTCAAACGTGACATCATAAGGTAAATGGCAGTGACTGTAGAATGGTCAGAGGCGAAATTGTTACACCTCAGAAGGGAAAGGAACAGTCATTAAAAAAACGCAGACGAATTTAACTTGAAGTCCAGAGCGACAGTATTCAGCTTTTAACATCCAAAACAGATATTCACTTCTCAGCGACGAAGACCTTAACATTGACCAAATTAACAAATAGTTCAATGACATACTAAAAGAAATTGCACTTGATGTAGGGGGTAAAAACGACAAGCAAAGCTCCAGCAAGCTCTCGGTAGAAACTAAACAGCTTATGAAAAAACGTAGGTTCATGAAAGTATCGTCAAACAGCGACAAAATAGAATTAGTTGAACTAACAAAGACTATAAATAAAGAAGAAGACGTACGGAAAGACTACGTACGGGCTCTATAAACTCAAAAGAACAGCCACAGATAGAGGCAAACGCGGTAACTAGACATCACAACAGAAGATATAAAAAGAGCGCTTAAAGGCATGAAGAGAGGGAAACACCAGGTGAAGACGAAATTAGTATAACCTTATAATAGCTGTAGATGAAATTGCAACTTTGAAACTAGCCAGTCTTTTTAACAAATGCCTTCTCAACGGGAAAACTCCGAATGCCTGGACAACGCAACAATTATTTTGATACATAAGGAAAGGGATACAAAGGAACGAAAACAACTACCCACCAGTAAGCCTCCTTTCAATTACGCAAAAACTGTTCACAAAAGTCATCACAGCTCGCATCTCTGACAGTCTGGCTTCTAACCAGCCTAGAGAACAGGCAAACTTCCGCAGTGGATTCGCGACAACAGACCACATCCAAATAAGAGAAAAAATAAACAATTTTGGTTATGTGTGGCATTCATCTATTACGAAAAGCCATTTGACTGTACAAATACCATTGGTATAAGAAGCTATTTGAAGACAGGGAGTAGAGGAGGCATATTGTAAAACATTGGAAGATATATACAGAGTTTGGGCAGCAAGCTCCACACAGAAACCGATAAAATACCTATTAAAAAGGTGTTAGACAGGGCGACACCATCTCACCAAAACTGTTTACAGCTTGCCTCAAGGAAATATTCAAGAAATTAGACTGGGATGGAAAGGGTATCAAAATAGGAGACAAATACCTAAACAATCTTGCAGACGATATTCTCTTCAGGGAATCAGTAAATGAAATGTAGCAATGAATAAGCGATCTGGGGGCTTTCTCTCGAAACAGTTACGAGAAGTATCAACGATTTCTCAATGAGTGAAGTTACGACCCATTTTCAAACGCCAAACGAGAGCATAGGGGTCTCGTAACCGTTACGAGAGAGAAAGAGAAAGAAAGAAAGAAAAATAAAAGAAAGGAATAGTGAGAGATATATATATATATATATATATATATATATATATATATATATAAAGAGAGAAGAGAGAGAGAGAGAGAGAGAGAGAGAGAGAGAGAGAGAGAGAGAGAGAGAGAGAGAGAGAGAGAGAGAGAGAGAGAGAGAGAGAGAGAGAAGAGAGAGAGAGAGAGAGAGAGAGAGAGAGAGAGAGAGAGAGAGAGAGAGAGAGAGAGAGAGAGAGAGAGAGAGAGAGAGAGAGAGAGAGAGAGAGAGAGAGAGAAGAGAGAGAAAGAGAGAGAGAGAGAGAGAGAGAGAGAGAGAGAGAGAGAAGAGAGAGAGAGAGAGAGAGAGAGAGAGAGAGAGAGAGAGAAAGAGAGAGAGAGAGAGTGTCAGGGGTTTGTGTTGCCCTGATTTGGTGGGTTATGGAGACACTATTCTGGTTCAGCTGTTTATTGATAGGAGGTGGCTGGAAGGTAGCGTGGCGGCGGTTGTTGTGGGCAAGGATGCCCAAGAGGGGCGCCGAGCGGGCGCGTGTGGGGGAGCGCCCCCAAGGAGAGGTGTGGTCAGGGCCGTGGGCCCCGGTCAAGTGTCCTGGGTCAACTGTGTGTGGCTTCGAGCGCTGGTCGCGGGTCCCTAGCAGTGGAGACGCAGGAAGGCAACCCTTGTTCCTCAGATCGCTCGGCATACGCTACTAACCGTCGCCGCCGCTCAGATAGGGTATTTAACGAGTGATGTCATCTGAAAAAAGCACACATCTAATATGGTGGTCATGATGTAATACAGCGTATCTATTGCTAGAGCTATGTCTAAGCTTACATAGGTAGTGACAATACTCATCGGGGGAAGTGTGCCGAGCGATGAGTACGCTATTCATCAAACGCAAGACGGGAGTGTGACGGTACCAATCACGGTTACAATGAATAAATATACTTCAAGATTATAATCATTGCTGCTAGCAAATAAATAAGAGTTTTAACAAGAATTGTAATCAGTCAATCAACACAAATCAAAGAAAGAAAGAAAGAAAAACAAATTTAACATGGTTCATTTAGGCTCGGAAATTTCTGTTTTTCAATATTTTTATTTTTAGAATAAAAACGACTTGAAATTTCTCGCCTAGTTAAAAACACAATTTCATTTACAAAAATGTTGGAGTGATCTAATCCAAAGTAGCAAGATGATGGCGGCATGCAGGGAACTACCGGTGTCTATAGGGCAGTACAACGACAATTACGCATCGACCGCGCCAAGGGAACAAGAACCGTTTTAGCATGCTCGTTTCCTTGAGTCTTGCACTGATCCTGGCTCACTGCACGAGATCTACATAAATGGTGATAGAATTGAAAATCTACAAAGAGATAGCATTGTGGGAGAAACTAAAATAATAAGGATATGACGGTTCAAAAAGTGTGTCGGCAAGCCCAGTGAAAGCGCGTTACTTCGAAAACTCATTGAATAGTTGGAAAAGAGAGTTAGAGCTGTAGCACAAGCAGACATTATCACCTAAGGAGAAAAAAAACTAGATATACAAATAGTCTGGTTACTACATATAGCACACTTTGCCTGAGGACGCTCATTCGGAGTTTTATATTTGCACGGTCAAAATAAGGTGCAGCGTTAGCGATTTACATCATCAGCATTTATCGCTCCATTCCGAAAAGCGGAGATATCGCGCGTTAGGATCTAGCGTTAGTGATTGTAGGGGTATATTTCATATTCATATTCTCGGTTCATTGGAAGTTTGCTAGCCCTTATTTAGCCAACACCAATCAACAGACCTGGTTAATCATTCAATAAAAATAGATAGATGAATAGATAAAATATAATAAAAATAAATGAAATAAATAAATAAATAATTTACCGGCGAGCAGGAAGCCACTCACGAATTCTCCAAGCGACATTGGCACGACACTCGCCAGGCAAGTTCCCTCCATTCTACACGGACGCCCTTCGATCAGCAAAGCAACATTCGCGCCTGAGCCTTGGGCGTAATTATTAACGCTAGCCGAGCGTTTGAAGTGAAACAACACCCGGAAAATTCCGCACATCCCCGCTTTCAAACACCAAACAAGAGCCCTTAAAACGCCTGGTCGTAGTGGATATAGGAAGGGCTTCAGGGGATCGGAAATGTTTGGAGGGGAAGATATTAATATAAGAATATCTTTTAATTCCCTTCTTTTTTATCGGCGTATGGAACGGCGCCATTTTTCTTTTCCAAGCTTTTAAGCATAAAAAGTAGGAAGAATATGGGCATGCACAGCTTAAATTATAAATGGAAAGAAATAGTTGTTGATAAGAACATTTTCAAAGTCACGTACGCAGAAAAGTCATTTTCATGTACGTGTGTGTGGCAAACAGGCAACTTATTTTTCATGTGTGGCTTAGTAGGCGAAGCAGTTAATGAAGAACACAGTTGGTGGGGATATTTAATGCAGGTTCCTATTAAACAAAATAAGGAAAAGAAGCTCTAATTTTACAGGGCAAACCACGTAAAATTATTTTCCTTTTGACCTCTACACGGAAACGTGATACAATTCAAAGGCCCGGCACAGAAACGTTAGCATTGGCGATTTTAAGAGAGATAAATAAGTGACAGAAAGTGATAACAAAGAGAGAAAAAAGAAAGACAGGGTTTAGGACAGGTCTCCAGTGCGTTTTTTTGACATTTTCTCGGTGGCACGTGCTTTGATCTGCGCTCGGCATCATGGGATTAAATTGTGCGTTAAGCGTCATAGATTAACGCGGGGTTGATACGGACTGTCGTCGGGAGCGCGGGGTAAACACAATATGCGCATTGGAGAGGTATTTATACATAGGGCGTGAGTTGCGTTATGGAACTCAGTGAATGTTGGATTATAGAATATTTAATTTGGGTATGGGAGTTAATGAAATGAGTAGTTCAGAGATTAATAGGTGACATAATACGAAAGATAAAAATAGAATGTATTGATACGATATAATATTTAGTTTTTATAGTAAGTACTTAGTAATTAGTTTAGTTAAAGTTAAGTGTGATGCGAGATATAGGTGGTGATATGGTGTGTGTGGTAAGTGGTTAGAAAGTAGATTAGTGTGATTGGTGTTCGTGTTGTGTGAAGGTTTTGAAGAGAATTATGTGTCGTGTAGTAGTGGTGAAGGTAGTGGGATGTGGTGGTGTTGGGTACGTGGTATAGGAGGCTAAAGTATAATACAGTTAAATGGAACATGTGGGTGGAAGACTTATTTAGCGGAGGGGAGGGTTCATGATTAGTTGATATATGTATCAAGAGTGATTAGGCAAATGTTAAGTTTGTAAATTTATAATGAAAAATAATCCCTTAGATTCTGACTGCTCTAAATACGAGAAAAAAATAAAAAAACTATTATAATATATACAGCTTACTAACACACACAACACCACACATCAACAACAACAACACAACACTACACACAATGCTTACGTTCACACTATCACATCACTCTCACACTCAACACACACGCACTGAACTATCACGACACCAGCACAACTACCAATATAAATAAATAGTGGATATTGTATATATATGTATACCTATATATATATCGTTATATACAATATAGTACGTATTAAATATGTAAATGTGAAAATACGGTGATGATCAGAGTATTTGGGTCCAGCTTTCTACCCGTGATGAATCTAACTGAAACTCCACGAAAGACAACCTATCTCATTGACTATATATAGTGTGTAAATGGTTACTTTTGAACAATAAGATTAAGTATTCACTTAGGCAATGAAGTGATGTATGAATGGGACATACACCATAACCACTATAGTAGATATAATAGTGAATAATCATCCGTAAACGATACTCATAAATAATCAGGCTTATATATATATATAAACGCAATATTATTGGGCAATTACTCAATCTTCTCATTGGGATAAGATTGTGTGCCTGATAGTGGTGGTGTGTGTGTCTCGGTGTCAGTTCACTAGGTATCCACACAGCAGCTATACAACACACGCACACACGTAAGACAAGACACACAGCGCGGCTAGGCGGCGAGCACAGAATCACCAGGACCCAGCGAGCCACAGACATCGAGCACAATCTCGCTAGCACCGCATGCGAACACAACACACAGAATACATATAACTACCTTTAAACATTTATATATACTAATAACTTAATTTATTGTCCATACCCTCAACTATACTTGGGGGTCTGTCCTCACTCAATAAGGACCAAGTTAAATTATAATAGATGAGGTTGAGTATACGTTTATCAGGTAAATATAATCGATAAAAATCGCGAAACTAATATGTATGATATTGTAGTACAGCATCACTTAGTTTATAAATAATTGAAATTAATCTAACTCAAGATTCACTATATACATACAATATCAAATTATATACAAATTAGCATTAGCATATATTAATTTTTGGGTTGATAGTAGCAGAGTTAAGTAATTGCTATATAAGATTCATATATTTCTTTTAACCTACTATTGAGTATATGTTATTTCAAATGATAGTATCGTGTATTTTAAGCTATGACATATATATACGTTATAAAATAGCTAAGGTCTAGAATATGTAAAATTATATAATATTGTGGAAAAACAAGTTATATCAAACAATAACTAGAAATTAATATTAATCTAATTAACCTATAACTAAACTGATACATGAATATATAATATAAAGAAAAAATTACATCTTATTTAAAGACGGGCGAATAATTAATTACGAAATAATTAACTTTGGATAATTTATGCACAAATATACTATATATGTGTGTGTGATACATAATCGTGTGATAACGGTGTGTTCTCGGTTGTAGTGTTTGTGTGCTAGTGTGGATATGTGTGGTGTGTGTGTGATCTTATATGTGTTATTCGCTGGATATGTAGTGGTGTGTGTTGCTATGTATGTTTGACTTGAATGTATTGACAATACATCCGGGAATTAATTCTCCTTTTCTACTAATCTTATCCTAGTAAATTACAGTTTATGATTGTTAATCCCCATGGGATCACATTGGAATTTTGTTGGTATACATATGACAATGATAAATATACTCCAGAGATTTGTGGAGTGGGACTTTTGCTAGATTTCAGCTCCATTTTGAACAACCCAAATTGGGACCTTTTGGAAGTTCGGGAGCAGATTCTATTTACGCTCTACATTATAAACGGAATACTCAACGATAAATCATTTATTCTAAGTATGCGAATTAAAAAAAAACTATTATTAAAGTTTCGTAATTATACAGCACAATATAGACTAAGACACTATGAATTTGGGCATACTATTTCTCTCGTTATATAATTTGATTAATGGGATGAATTGAAAAGTTAGAAGAATAGTTAATTAAACGTTTTAATCTAAGAAGCAAACGAAATTAAATTTGTTTTATATCTCAACTATGCGGGGGACTAGAAATATTATATGATTAGTGGTATATTAAAGCTTTTACAGGAATTTAAGGTTTAAATTGAATTACATAGAGATAGCGATAAGATATAAGTCCGAGGATGAGTGGAGTGTGATACTAACGGGTTTGGGTAGTTATGAGTGTGTATCGGAGGCCGGATGAGAAAAGGGAAGTATAAGTGAGACATAGAGTAGGATATTATAGATAATTACACAGCACAGGCGAGTTCGTAACAGCAGACACGCAGCTACCACACTCACATCGAGTCGGGGCACACACACAACAAAAGCGGTCGGGAAAGAAGACAGAAAGTTTGTGCATATATTTTAACTAAATTATTCTAAACATTTCCAAAATATCCCAGCAAATTGCATATTTAAACCGGGGGAGCACTAATAATGCAAACTGTCGACAAATCCACACACGACACGAAAACTCAAACAGTTCGATCATAACATGCGTACTAGTGTTATAACCTGGTAAAGAATAATAAGATATAATATAAGAAAATATACATAATATAATATGGTCAAATACTGTATATAATATTAGCGCATTAATATATGCGTATGGGACATTGAGATTATGGAGCTATAATTTTGTACAGAAAGCAGATAGTAATAGATGGCTCATTGCTGTCGGGGCACTATAGTACAGAACACTCGTTACGACCTAGGACACACAAAACTATAGGATAATTGTAAAAAGATTATTAGTGTCTATAACTACGAATTATTATGCTATCACTTAGAACTATGAGTCAATTGAGTTAGTGTATAAGGCATTAAATACACGCACAAATAAATAGAATAAATTCGCACTACTCACTTCAGGACAGTGAATGATTTAGTAGAAAAATACTGGGCGCGCGTGTGTGTGAAAATCACCGTTTTAATATAACAGAAGACTCCGGTATATATTCTTGAGAACATAGTATCTATATGCGCACGACACATCGCAGGAATAGACGAGATGGTAATAAACTATGGTCACTTGTGTCAGGTTCTGGTCAATCTGTTATTCTACCAATTAGCCAAATATTGATTTATATGAAAGAAATAAGCATGAAAGTAAAATCAGAAAAGAATGTAGTTCTCTCAGATACATCGCACTTTGTTGAAAAAAACGGGCATTGCACACATTAGGCGAAAAGGGGAAAACGCAATCATCTACGTCGTATCGTCATATTCGGTTGTACTTTACTGTTTTCTTCTCGGAGGTGTGCTCTCTCTGTTGGGTCTTCTTGCGGTGTCTTCCATCTCCTGTGCTCCTCGCTTCTGCCACTCTAATAGTTTGTCTATCGGGTCGTTTTGTTGTTTGCTCTCTCTCTCCTGATTGTGGTGTCTCTATCTTGCGAGATTTCTCCTCTGTCGCTCAGTCTCTCCTCCTGTTTTATGATTCTGCACATGGCACGTCAAGCGTTCGCTCTTCTGCTTGCTATAACAGTGTAACGCCTGTTGGCGCCCGTGCCGTTTGCTTTGTTGGCGTCACGCGGCTCTGCTCCGTCCTAATCGAGTGTCGCGCCGTGATCGCTCGCGATGTGTGCCGTGTGCGTGTGCGCGACTGTCGCCCTCTGATATGTAAGAGAGGGTTGTGGGCTCCTAGTCGCTTTGGCGCGATAGGGTGACCCTACGCGTTTCAGGTCCTGGGTCAACGTGTGTGGTGGCATAGTTGTGTGAGCGCCTTTGTAGTGTCTCGTCCACGGGTCCCAGCGAGTTAGGCACTGGCAGCGCACCTAGCGCACAGCGCAAGCCTATGTCCTCAGCAGAGAGGAGCAGTATGTTAGGAAACAGATAGATGGACGTCGTAAATATGAGAGAGAGAGAGAGAGGAGAGACATAGAGAGAAGAGAAAGAGAGGAGAGAAAGCGAGAGAGGAGAGAAGGAAGAGACGCAGAAAGAGGAAATGATAGTAAAGAGACGACACATTAGTAGCAGAGTGATAGTGTATACACTGTAAAAGAAGATTGACCTGAGAGAAGCATGCAGAAGACGAGAAGTAGAAGTAGTGAGAGCGGAAAAGATAGAGAGGAGAGATAAGAGAAAAGCACGCAGAGACCAAGTAAAGAAAGTGGCTGGATACAGAAGATGAAGTAAAATAAATAAGGGTGAATAATGAATTAATAGAAAGAGAGAGAGAGATGATAAATAGAGAGAGAGAGAGAGAGAGAGAATAATATGAGAGAATGAATGAAGTAATAGATGAAAGTAGAGAGTGAGAGAGTAAGAGAATAGAGTGGAAGATAGAGATAGGAGAAGAAGTGATAATGAGATGAGAAGTAAGATGAGGGAGAGTAAGAGATAGAGAGATAGAAATAAGGTAGATAAGTGAAGAGTAGAAGAGAAGTGAGAGTAGTAAGTAGGAGTGAATGAAGAGATAGTAAGATGAGAGAGAATAATATATAAATGAGAAGATAGAATAGAGTAGAGTAATGAAGAAGAAGAGAGGCAAGCAAGAGTAAGAATCGACTGCGAGACGAACGTTATAGAGACCCTTGAGTGTTTTGGGGCAGCGCAAAATAACACAGTCGGTTGTCCACACACTTTGTATCACTATTTCCCACTTAGAGGAACGAACGCGCGGGATTCAAAAGGTGAGTAGATACTGGTTCATACAGGGCCATGCAGTTCATGTTCAACTGGGGGAGGAGCCATGACGCCCAAGTTAGGAGCAATCGTGGCAGGCACGTATCAATGCTGTGAGTCCTGAGCAAAGAGACCTCGAACATTTCTCTCATTCCGCTGCGTCGGATATTGAGACCAGATCCTATAGTATCGCTACTAGTCGCACTGACCTCACCAAATTCTTAGGAGAGTTATCCCATGGTTGCTTAGGGAAAGTGGGATTTAGGCGCATTAGCTCTCGGTGTTCAGTATGAGTAGTTTGGATTATTGTAATTGTTGTTTGATTGGTAAACTATTATGTTAATGGCAACTTTGCTGGGTCAAGTGTTGTTGTGGAATTTTTATATGTTTTTGAAATAAGGTTTGGTGAGGATGTATAGATAGGATACTTATGTTGGTTTTGGTCTCTCATTTTAGATTAGGGTGAATTCGAATGGAATTTCGGGGAGTTTTTTGTCAATATTTTTTTTTATTTTACGTTTCTTTTGCATATCTTATTTTATTTCCATTTTCTTCTTTCGGGCACTTGTTGTATTTTTGGTGTAATTAAGTTAGCTAATTGTTACTTGTTATACTTATTGTACAATAGAATTATATTATTGTATTACATTTTTCTGGCCTATAGCTTTATTTTATCAAGGTGAATTTTGAAGAAAACTTATAGAAAAGCGTTGAATATAAAGGTGTCATATATCTTTGATATAATGTAAAAAATAAATTTATTATATATTTTATTAGTACTTCTATTAGTTACGTTAATAGGCTTTATGTATAGACTATTATAGCATATTAAATTGACAACAATAATCCACTCAGTAAAGCATCCTATCTTTATTTTCTATCTTTCTCGTATATAAAGAGGAATGATGAACACAACTCATTTATTGACCAAAATGCAGCAAATAATAGGCACACCTGTGACCGTTACCCGCACACATTATAAAATTTATATATATATATTATATATTATATTATATTATTTTCTTACCCAGAATTAATTATCTCTAATATTAATATCTTATATCCATCATTTACTAATTATCTACACGCATCCATGTCTTCATGCTAGTGTTGTATGTATATTTTATGACATTCTACTATACCTCTGAATCTACATATTATTCCTTCGGCTAGTACTCACTAATTGATAAAACTTCTCTGCCTCATCTTATTCTTCTCACTCACACACTGTCCCTTACCCACTTACGAAGATTTATTTCTCGGACTCGCTAGCATTTTTTTTTTCTTTCGTGGAAGCTGTGCAGGCATATTATATTGATTATACCCTCTTAAGACGCCGCCCCCCTCCCCATATTACCAGGGTGACTTAAATTGACTCTGATAGTTACGTGTGATACTCGATTTAGGACCCCCTACCTCCACCCCCCGATCTCGAGGCCATGCTCTACATTACATAAGCAATCATATCACTCTACCATGATCACTTACTACTCATTACTCTAACAACTCATTCTATTCGTCACCAACAGTCCATATAATCGTTATTGGTTTCTTATTTATCGTTGTCTTTAAAGTATTTTCTTATGTTACATATCTCATATATCTCATCTTATCATCATATGCATCACTCTTCACTCCACTATTACATATCTAATGTTAACATGTCTTAATCTCTCATGCATCATATTGTCATTTTTTCTTATCTTATCATATGTCTTATCTCTTTAATCATATGTCGTATCTTTATGTATTCACAACACACATCTTCAACATCACACACACACACATCACTACTCACATAATTTACTACTTAGTTAGATGCATAAATTATGTCTATTATCTCGTCTAATCATTTTTAATGTCCTATACTCTACTTAGTTCACTATTCACATGCCTTATCTTTATCATTACATCACACCTCTAGATTTTACATTCTATGTTCATTCATTATTTGTATTAATCAATATGCTTTGTTATCTCATCTATATCTTTATCCCTACACCTCTACTTACATTTCACCTCCCTACACTATTATTTATACCAAGGTATACTCAGTACATACCTAGGCCATACGTGCTGGCCATGACCTATCCACACACCCCGTCTTCGAGGGCCATTGCTGGTACGGGCCCCTGGGCGGAGGGCGAGGAGCTTCCCACCTCGCACGGAGACCGCGCCGAGGCCTTCGAGTGGCTGCTGGAGTACATGTACCCACGCAATTTATAAACCACACGCTTCACATATATATATATATATATATATATATATATAGAGTTGGACATCAATCACCTCTAAGATGCCGATATGAATTGTCCGTCTGGTGCGGGTGCTGAATATAGGTTGATTACCAGCCTTGAGCGAGCAAGTTATCTACAGTGGAGGCCCTTCATGGTGCTGTGCTTATCGAAAGGTCTTAGTTGGATTTTTGGTTGGCTTTAGTTCTTGAGTTTGGTTTTGACTTCGTTGATATTTTTTTTATTTTTCTCTAATTAAGTGGAAGTTTATGTGAATTTAAAAGTAACATGATTAATATTTGTTTATATTGTTATATATTACTCTTATTAAAAATATAAATTTTCTATAGTAGGATTTTTATGGAAAAGAACAATGGTATTACTAGACTAAATAGTATATTAATATTTGACTTATTCACTATTTATGTTTTTTTCTGCAACTTTTTATTCTAGGGATTTATTTATAGATAGTTAAGTTTGCATGGTCTGGTAATATGCAGTATTATTACAAACCTTCTAAGTACACATGTTACTACTATGTCTTGCACATTTTATGTTTCTGTGCGTACTTTTAAAGATACTATTTCTTATGAATAAGCTCCTGTGCTATTAGTGTGTAAAATTCACATCTACACACATACACTAAGCACAATACACATCAACACACACTCTCATCTTCATCATCACAACTTACACTCATAGATATTGATAACCTTAACTTATATACTTTCACCTTACTTTAATATAGTACCTTGATGAAATGTCACCTATTCTTAGTTATTTATCATTCTTTTTCATTGATTATATTATATATATATTTTCATTATCCATTTCCGTTTCATGATTTAAAGCAATATTCGTTAGGTAACTTATTATAGTTATATATATTATTTCTTCCAGGGGGTCTTCATTTAATCGATTATTTGTGTGTGTTGTGGTTTACCAATAGTTAGCCATAATTACCTCTGATAATTATACCTAATAAAAGAGGTATTAAGATTCTTTTTTTTTTTCTTACAGCACCTTCTCAGGAGACTTTATTGAGGCTTCAGGATATGTAACTTAGGCAGTTAAGATTGTATATTATACGATACGGCAGATAGTGTTATGCATTTAGGGGGATATTTGTAGTAACGTAGCAAGCTCTTCAATCAAGCTGCTCTATTGAAGGTTAAAATTATGCTGATGCGTGATTCCCTTTAACTACTATATGTTTACGAACGCACACAGCACACACATTTTATCACACATAATGACAACCCAGTACACACACACAGCACACATAACATCAACACACACACACACACACATATTATGTATGTTATATATTGGTATTATGGGTATTATAACACTCTCAGTATAGCACTACTCTCAAACACAATACTATTATCACCACACACCCACACTATCACTAACTTAACTCACTTCAACTTCACTTCAACTATATAATATTCACTTAATTCAATTACATCACTCAATCTAACTTAATAGTGATCTCAACTTGGTTCATCACTACATTTCACACATTACACTATAATTTACATTATCTAACTATACTCACTTTACATAATCAATCATTTCATGGTTTATTACATAACATTTAACATAGTATATTCACACATCATCTTACTTCTATACTCTTTCATATTATAATATGTACATAATCTCGTCTAACATATTCATATTATATACTCTCTCATATTGCTCTTACTACTAATTCTTACATTACTTCTTCTATCTCTCTCTTTCTTTACTACACACAACAGTTAATTTATATATATATTATATAATTATTATAATAATATACATATACGCACGAAACGCACTATGCAAACTCACGTATACAAAATATATTAATGATATATATAATCTTATTATAATAACGCACGTATAGTATTATATGCATTAGACTCAAGTCCTTACTGGGAAACTTAATTTTAAATAGTATATCAATAATATATTAATTTTACCATCACTCATATCATCAACTACTCGATTATCAATTATGCTTATCATTATTTTACTGTTGTTTCCTACACACAACACTCTACACTTTACACAGCTCGTTTTAATGCGTAAAGGCCACTTAACATTAATTTTCCTATTAGTTTTTCATGTTATCACTAGTTTAACAAGTAGGGCAGTAATGGTAGTTGTACACACAGTTTATAATAGCAGTTATATGAAAGTAACAATAAAGTGTTAGTATTTTATGGATAATAGATAATAGTATGATGGAGTCACCATTTAAGACTATAGTATAGTAGTAGTAATAACTCAGATTGATTACTATTTGACATGATATTGAATATATTTGAGTAATATATTTGGTTAATATGTATAATAGTTAATGAGAAGTTAAAGTAGTGATTGTAGTATAGAGATTATAAATAAATAGTAGGTAGTTAAAGTATAGCAGTAGCTATGTTCTAATCTAGCAGTAGTAACAGAAGTAGTCAAGTTAAATTATAAGTTAGTTAGTATTAAGCTTAATGACGCAAAACAGATAATAAGTAGGTAATTATACCTCATTTAGTATATTAAGTTTATAGCAGTAATAAGAGCAATGTATATATATAAATTTAAGTCATCATATTATCCCACCATTAACTACTATATATACCACCATACGGCCTCCTACCTATACTATAACGGCTACCCTGCACCCCCACCCTCTGACCCCCTTAATCAGTTATGATAAGTGGCACCTATTGTATACGCTCAGACCTATTAGCCGTGCACTACACTCCTACCCCAGTATACTTTACCGGTTCAGCTGAGTCGATAGGGAGCGCTCCGGCACTCCACTTCACCCAGCGGCCCCGCTTCCATATGGCTACTGACGGTGATCTCCTATAAAGGCTCTTTCTGGCGCAATGGTTAAGAGTGGCATAAAGGGGCTTGGGCTTATTTAGTTTCATCGATTGTGTTTTTATTGTCTTTTTGGGGTCTATTATTTTTCATCATGATTTCAGACTCACCACCAATTCACACTATATCACGTCTATTCAGCTCATACATCCATTGGTTAATTTGTGTGTTGCATAGTTATTATTTGATCATAGTATGCAAGGATAGAATGAGGTGTCCATATTTATTTATTACATCTCTTGAAAGAAATGTGTATATAAATTACATGGCTTGTTATATTATAATTGGGAGGTTACATTACGTATTTTATTATTTTTTGCTTATTCTCATATATTATCTCAAGGATTTTGATATTATTGTTATATGTTATTTAAATAATATCTTATTTTTATAGAGTGGCAATTATATTACATTGACTGTTACTCATCCGTCTTGGTTCTCACATTATATATACATATTTTAATTTCTGAATATGCTTTAAGCTTTTTTGATATTAGTTTCTCGAATTATCTATTTTCTGTAGGTTGCAATATTGGATTTTAATATGGTGCTGTATTATTATGAATATTCAACTATCTCTCTATCAGAAAGTGCGAAACTGGGCTTCTACTGGAAGATCGCATTCACACACACGAAGCACTTGGGGGAGGTCATCCATTAGTTTCACGTTCTTCGCATCGATCAACTTTTGTTACTTTTTACTTCAATCATTCATACGTGACTTGCTCTCGTGTTGTGCTCATCATCGCTTTCTACACTCACACTACGCACATAGCGCTTATCATGGACAAAAACTATTTGCGCGGGCAGTAGCGGGTTCGCTCTATTTGCGGGGTACAGCGAGGGCATTCACACACAAGACGTTCTATTCGTACTGCAATCCCCATCTTTTTTTTAAACAACTTTGAATGTTTATATGACCTGGGGCATATTAGGTCCGAATTTCTCTAGAGGTGGAGTCCGCGGAGGGGTCAGCGCCTCGGTGGAAGCCAAAATCCCAAATCTCTGAACCAAGGGGTTGCGGGGCTATTACTCTCACTTGACTATTGGCCGCCAGTGGCTTTATTTAACGATAGTTTCCGGGTTAAGCGGACGAGTACAGAGGTACCAGAGGAGCATAACGATTTGTTTTGTTCCATGACCCCGATAATGGATTTCTGGAATTAAAATGCGACGGGTGAACGGCCCATTATTTTGGAATAAGATTCCACATCATGTCAGGGATACGTTCTGCAATTCTGCTTTTAAATAAATTAAATAAATATCTATTATTAAATTGAATTGATTCTTGTGATACGCCGGTGGCCAATTTCGAGTATACGTTTGACTGTGATGATTGACACCACTGCAATATCTTAGATGTTACTAATATAACGTTTCATATTACTTAACCCTCTCCTTCTGCTTCTCTACTTTTCCCACTCCCTTGCTCCCTTCCTCTCTTTCTCCTCTCCCACTCTCTTCTCTCTTTATCTTCCCTTTTCTCGCCCCCAACTCTCCCTCGTCCCTGAATTTGTCCAGATGCCAGTTCCAATCTCAGCACACCGCAACAACACGTATACGGATCACTAACCCCCCAAATACGTAGTAGCTTTAAAACAAATACTAAAGTATCAGGAAGGATGGCAGATCGCCCGTCTGTACGACAAAGCAGGCAGTGCAGTCAGATAAACACAAAGGGTGCGATTGCTTCATATTCAGCCTAGGTCTTCTCAACGCAGGCGTCTGTGCAAACATCTGGCTGGGACATTAATGTAGTGATATACTTAGTCATTGGAATCGCCAGTAACAAGCAAAGATACAGAGGGGTCCCAGATAGCACATATAGTGGTAGGACGCATTTTCAGATCGGCCTCAGAACGGAAAGAGATTGGTCGAAAGGTCCTCGCATATATGGAGCACGCCGTTCTTTAGATGCGCGGTTTCATCCAAGGGTCCTATCTGGCAATCTTCTCCAAGAAAGGTTCGGGCGTATCGGGATTTTTGTGTCCTCTTGGTAATACGGGGGCCCCCACGCCATTATTATTGACATTACTACAGCGGGCGTGGAACCAACGATTGTCGGCATTGGCAACCTCTAAGAGAACATTCCTTACGCGACTATTGGCACGAGGAGTCTTATTTGGGCGCACACTTTCCTACTCAGGTGCGCCCAATTGCTTTCCACTTGTCTTTAAATTTGCTAATTAGTTGTACGATAAGTCGGCCAGGTAGATATTAAGAGGATGAATTTATTCTCAACTCACAGATTAGGGAATCTGTTAACTCTTATTTTTTTCTGCACCTTTCCTCAAAATAACAAAGGACGTTGGAAGATTATCGATCAAGGGAGGATTTCGATCTGGAAGCGGCGAGTGGGGGACAACTGGACACATTTATTCTCACTTATCTCGCTATCAGGAGGGGAACACATAACGGTGGTCAGTCATACGCGAGGGTGGGTCTCTCTCTTCTGAGTTTACGTGGGATCGCTGCTTTCGGTCTCTCCGTCTTGCTGGTGGGTGGTTGTTCTGCTCGGTCGCTCTCTACGCGGCTACCGGGTATTCGTCGTGGGTATCGAGATGAAGGAGAGGCTCTCTCCGGGTGGCTGAGAGGAAGAGATAAAAGAGAAAGGAGGGCGGAAGAAGGGGTTGAGAGTCGTCGGCAGATCACGTACAGGTCGTCAGGGGGAGGGGAGGAGAGAGAGATGAGTACGAGTGAGATGACGAGAGACGAAGAGTAGACGAGAGAATGCAGAAAGAGAAGTCAGGAGATGACGGAGAGAGAGAAATCTGAGAGAAGACGAGAGCGAGTAGAAATACGAGGGTAGTGGAGGGAGGAGGGGAGGGAGGGAGGGAGAGAGAGAGATGCAGCAGAGAGGGGGAGGGAGGGAGGGAGGGACGCGGGGGATACGGTTCTGAGGGAGGTCTCCGATCGGCGTAGTGCTCACGGATCTCTCGAGGTCCTCGTGATCTCGGGAGAGGAAGATGCGGATCTGCGTACGTCTCTAGAGAGCTCGAATGCTCGTCTCTTTGCTCTCTAGATCTCCGAGAGAGTGACTCTCTCTTTCTAAGACTTTCTCTCTCTCGTCAGTACGAGTCATCGATGACTCGTAGAGCAATGCCGTGAGCTCTCTTTTCAGAGTGCACGAGTCAGTCTCACGAAGTCTCAGAGAGAGAGGTGGGCATTGGAAGACAGTTGTGGCAGAAGAATACATTCCTCCTCAGTTCGTGTAGGGACTTGGAAGGGTGTACGAGGGAGAAAGCACGTCGAACGTGAGAGGTTGGTAATCGTATTTAACTATCTTGACATCTCCTCACGTTTTTTATTCAAAGGGTTTCCTTCACTTTCTCTTTTGCTCTAATCTTTGTTATATTTTCTAATTCTTTTTGCTACTTCTTGTATAAGGGTATTACTCTACCAGTTCTATCTCTCTTCATACGTTATCTCTCTCTCTCTCTCTCCCAACATATCACGTTTTTCTCATTTGTACATCTGTCTTACCTCACTCCCTAACCAACAAGTTATGTTTAGACTACTATCTCTCTCCCTCATAAACGACATTAAATTCTCTCTAAAGAAGCAGCCCTTAAAAGACACGTATGATTAACCGTATTATTGAAAGTTATTGGAATAACCTTCAACAACGTCACAAAGTTGGCGACTAAGACGTGGAACAATATCATATTTACACCTTGCAGGTTAGTATATGGCATACTAATGAAATAAAAATTGTACACAAACACAACAACTGGCGACGAAGGACGAAACGACTTCACGCAGAGCCGGGAAACGAGCGAATTGGGACAACACCTGTTACGACGTGAGCATTCACGCTGCACCACCGCCATGTCAAATCACAGGCCATCCACAATTTTTTCATAAGGAAGTCCAGACGAAATAGCAAAGAAATGAAGACTACAGAAGTATTTGAAGTATTCCTTTAATTGACTGAATCGGGATCAGACGATCTTAAGAACCTTGTATTTCTGAATACTGCAGGAATCCAGGTACAGAGAGTTTTAAATGAGCTGCTAAAAGCTTCCAAAATCAAAACCTATTCAGAAGCCATTGACGCACTCCACAATTTCACTTCTACGCAATACATCCGTTATGAAAGATTTTTCTTTAATATTTGTATGTAAGTAGTAGACAAACCAACTAGTAGCTCTGCACATAGGTTAAGATCCTTGGTTAGCACATATAAGTTTGTTGCTTTCCAGATGTAGTACATCGTGACCAAATTATAAGTGACGCAGTCTGTAATCAAATAGTAATGGGATGTTATTCTGAGGAGAGTCCAGCTGAATGAGCATAATGAAAGATCATTTTGCGTGAAGGAACAAGCCCAATAAGCAGGTAAGATATGCCGCAGGTAAGGGTAATGATGATCCTTGTCCCGACTTCTGATTTTATCTTACAAATACGCAGTACAGATACAGACGAAACTAATCTCTCGATAGAAGGTCCTAATTCTCCTCGGTTCATACTCTAAATGATACATCCCATACGCTTCTCAATGAGCTCGTGTCGTCTACTATATCCTCTTTCTCTGAGATTCACTGAGGTGTTAGTCCATGATAGTTTTTTGAGATAGTATCGACATCTCGAGGCTGATAGAATGCACTATAAGTCCATCATCTCACTCATTGTTGTTAGTATTAAAATTATTTATTCCATCGTTTATTTCATGTGTGACATCCACCATTATAGTGATAGTCGGACAAGTATGATACTAGTATAATTTACACATAGCATTTAATATAATGTGAGTTAAAATTAACCAAGTATTGTTTATGGATTTTATTGTTCATAAACTCTTATACAAATGAGTTTGACTTGTGTGGTTTATAGTGTTGTAGAAAGGAGCAAGTTTGCAATCATAAAATCTATATTGTGTTGGATAATGTTTGACAGTGTGATGTAATCAATCTATAGAGATTTTCTCATTTGTTTTGATATCTAGTGAAGTTGCATAAAATATCTGTTTTATTTTATGTGATTAATTTAGTGAAAATTATTGTATTTCTTGAAACTCTAATTTTAAGTCGATCTATACTGTATATAATATCACTTATCCTATCATGATTACTACTAACTCACCATGACTATGATGCATTGCTAGTGATTTACTGGCTTTATTAATTTGTAAAATTAATTTCGGTACTTAGTCATTATTATTATTATCATTGTTCATCTATTATTATCATTGTCATTGTTTGAATTAAATTGCATTCATTGCTAACATCGATTTGTAATATAATTTAGAATAGTCTTTAGAATTCAAACATAATCTCTTAATATTTTTCTGCTGTTCACTCCTTTTAAAACAATTATATACTTATCTTGAGAGGCAGATATATTTTACCTGCTGTTATCTATTTTATTCCTATATTATTATGTTTGGTTATGTATATTTGCCTGGGCTTTGAAGGTTTAATGATCAGGACAAGAATTTTTTAATTAACCAATTCAATAAGTACAAGGCTTTAATATGGAGTAATATTTACTCACACAATTGGTCTATTAATGATAATTAGATTTTGTTCTTTATGTACACAAAGTGCGAATATATCTTTTAGTCCTCATTTTTGCATAAGCTAACAATATCAAACATACCTTTAAAGCGTCCGGGTATATATCACATATAATTCCATATTATCCATTCACTTAGTGTCTATTATATAATGATTGAATTATCCACTTTGAGTTAACGTACGTTTTTGTTTTATTCTATGGATCTTTATTTTTTAAGAGTTTAAAATTACTTACTCTGCGACTGACTAAACTCAGTCTATCTTCACTATTGTAAAGTTATTCTTATATTTTATATTGTCTTAATTTATTGAATTCGATATCTCTATCATTGCCACATATAGTTATAATCCTGTGTCATTCTCCAATAGATCAAATGTTTGGTATAATTTACGAAATTTGATGGTGAGAGATTATCATCGATTACATCAGATATAAATATTTGTTTGTTAATTAGTTATTATTTGCTCATTTTGTTATTTGAACTCTTCGCTCGTTTTTTCAAGCTGTCGACTCTTTGTCTTTCTTGTGTTCTTAATTTAGTGTAGACTCTGCACGAGAGCAAAAAAATGGAGCAGCACTTGGCATAAGCCCTTCCCCTGCATGCTACAGCCTCTCCATCATTGAGCCTCCTACAGTGCCTCCTTGTGGCTTCCCATGGAAACTGGGTACCTTGTCGTCCCAGGCTAAACTGTGGGGGATCTCCGCGCAGCATGAGGCCCTAGAGGTACATGGTCACGGCCTACCGGCGTGTGAACACCCCCTGACCCTGTATCAACTGCATTTACCAGTGATGGCAAAGAGGAATTCACAAAGAAATGGTATTTTGGATATGCTACGTTACAATCGTAAATCGACTCTTTCTAATGGTAGCCAACAGAGGGCTCTAGCAAAGCAATTCCACCAATCAGCGAGCGCCGTACATAATCTTTAAGGTTCCTTCGGCCAGTCACGTAACATGTAAACAAAACTACATACAACGAGATTTATTTTAAAAGTCGTCTCAGCTAAAACACTATTTAAGCACATGTAGAAAAAAATGAATAGATTTATTTGATCATATCCATCATGTGGGATATATATTTACTGTATAGATAGGAACCAATACAAACACTTATTAATATGTTATTAATAAATATTATTATGAATATATTATTATTAATATTAATCCAGTTTTTTTTTCATCATTGTTAAACAAAGAACCGGACCAAATTTTTCAGTAATGGCTATTTGTCGTCAAAGGAAATATCTTCAAGCTTATTCTTGTCCAATGCACTTTGAGTTTATTGTCAAAATGGCGACAGACACAGAAATGGCTATACTCGTTTAGCGTTGGTTTTGCCAGTTTATATATCAGCAAGGTAGTTTTTCCATATCATTTGTAAGAATTATGTCAGAGAAGAATACTATAAGAGCACGTATCTATCGATTCCATGCATTGTAGGATAGCATAGGCCTATAATTTTCCTATAATTTGTGTGAATTTTATTCTTGCTAGGTTCATATGAATTTTACATTTCTTTACTATGTCCGTATTGCGATATGTGTTGGCCATCTTATTAGTTACATCAGGTACATTGATTTTTGATGAGATAACATCGTCTTCAAAGAAGTTACCTGTGCTCTGACCACTGGTAAAATTTACCATGGTAACTCGATGGCAAGTTGTTAGTAAATACCACCGCTGTCTAGTTACCATGGTAACTATAGTTACCAAAGATTTTACGATCGGAAGTGCGTTAGTGAATCCGGGCCATAGAGTGAAGCTTGCAGGGGAAAGCTTCAAGGAACCCCACAGGTGGATGATGGGTCCTTCAACCTGCCGTCCCCTTTTATATGGAGCAGTGTCGGCGGGGGCGGCAAAGGTGGCATCCACCTGGAGTGACTGCCCGAGGCTAAACCTCAGGCGGGAAGTAATGGTGGGGGCTTGGAACATCTGTTCTTTGCATCAGGATGATCAGTTGCCTTTACTATCGAGGGAACTGGGGAGGCTGAGGGTGGAGGTGGCTGCTCTCTTGGAGGAGAGAAGACCTAGCAACGGCATGATCAGTGTAGGTAGCTACACCTACTACTAGTAGGGCTGCAGTGATGGTAACCATCTCCAGGGAGTAGCCATGGCCATCTCTGGCAGACTCCAGCCCTCGGAAATAGAGGTTACTCCAGTCAGTGAGCATATAGTGCTAATGAGACTGACGCTAGCATTTGGCTTCATGTCTCTTATTGCTGTGTATGCTCCTACTGATGTTTGTAAACTCTACGTGAAAGAAATTTTTCTGCCAATCTAGCGTCTGTGGCAGACAGGTGTCCTCAGCGAAATATTTGTATTGTTCTGGGTGATTTCAATGCGGTACCTGGCTGTGATCGAGCTGGCTACAAGATGTTTGTCAGTCACCATGGTTTGGGAGCTAATGCTGGGGGCGAGAATTTGTCAGGGTTTATGTGTTTTGCCCTGATTTGGTGGGTGCATGGATACATGATTCTGGTTCAGCTGTTTATTGATAGGAGGGGTAGGTAGCGTGGCGTGGGCTGTGTCGTGCAGTGCAGTTTTTTGGCAAAAGAGAGCCCTAGAGGCGCGCCGAGCAGGGCACGCGCAGGAGAGCGCCTCCAAGGAGAGGTCTGATCAGGGCCGTGAACCCTGGTCAAGTGTGCTGCCCTGGGTCAACTGAGTTGTAGGTTTCGAGAGCTGGTAGCGGGTCCCTAACAGTGGAGACGCGGGAAGGTAACCCTTGTTCCTCAGAGAACAGCCTCCTTTTCCGGCACTTTGCTAGGTGCCAGAAATTGAGGATTTCTGGCTCCTGGTACCAGTGCCAAGAAGAGTATCCTTGGAGTATCCTCTTCAACTGCAGGGTGTGTAGGAGTGCCGAGTTCTGTGGTATTGACCATAGATTGGTTGTGGCTACCTTCCAGGTCCACTCTCCATCAGTTCAATGACCCTAGGGTGTTTCATTTGGACAGGTTAAGGAAGGGGGAGTGTTCCCGGGGGGTTGCTGACGCAATCTCGCAGCACTCGACAATCTGACGGACCCTGTACTTCTATGGGACACCTTCAAGCGTGAAACGCTTGATGCAGCTCAAGGAAGAATTGGTACTTGCCCAAGGGCAAGACAGAATTTCATCTCGCAGGAGACATCAGATGCCAGAGATGCTTGTTGTGCAGCTTGTCTGCTAGGGTATCGGGATTTGCACCATTCTCAGGGACAAGGGACAGTTTATTAGGAGTCTTGCAGAGGAGTAGAAGACCATTTCTTAGTAAATGACCTTCGTCCTGCATACTAAGCCCTGAGAAAGCCAAACACCAAGCCCCCTTCACAGGTGACAGCAGTTTACATAGTAAGTGGCCAGATCGTCTCAGATCCTGTTGAGCTGCGAGTAATTTGAGCAATTTTACCAGGTTGATCCACCAACAGTTAACTTGAATGCAGGTAGTGACGAGATTCTACTGCCGGACCCACCTATCAATGAGGACCCTCCCTCCCTAACAGAAGATTAGGGGGTGATCTCCAAGCTGAACAGTGGTAAAGCAGCAGGTATATGCGGCATCCCAGCTGAACTGTTAAAGGCTGGTGTTGAACCCATGGTGTGGGGGTTGCATGCTGTCCTGGCTGCCATCTGGCAGTCCAGTACTGTTCCCCCTGACCTGTTGAGGAATGTGGTCATCCCTCTCTGGAAGGGACTGCAGCAACTACTGAGGCATCACGCTGCTCAGTATTCCAGGTAAGGTTCTTGCCCACATCCTTCTGAGCTGTATCACAGACCACCTACTGAGGCACCAGAGGCTGGAGCAATCTGGATTCACTCCTGGATTCCAATAAATCCTTGCGAGTCGTGAGTTTTCGGCGTGGGCTCGCAGCCATATCAGCCTCAAGAAGGTGTTTGATACGATGATCACATCCAAGATCATGAGACTGAGAGAGATTCTAACACTGAAGTTCTGGTAATGAAAGGAATTGTTGTAAGGCCTGTTGCTGTTGGGGCCTTTAGTTCAGGAGTGAGGCAAGGCTGTGTCCTTGCACCAACACTTTTCAACACTTGCATGGACTGGATAATGGGCAAAGCTACTATTCAAAGTTACTGTGGATCAACTCTGGGCAATATCAAGGTTACCGACCTTAACTTTGCTGATGTTGCTATTCTCTCTGAGTCCTTGGAACCCTTAGTGGTGGCTCTAGATGCATTTAGTAAGGAAGCGAAGCCCTTGGATCTAGAGGTCTCCTGGACCAAGACCAAGACCCAGGATTTGGGGACTTGTTATGAGAACCTGATCAGTCAGTATGTGCTTGTGGTGAGGACATTGAAGTTACAGAGAGCTTTACATACCTTGGTAATGTTCATAACTCTGGGCTGTCAGACCAGGAAGTCAGCAGAAGGATTGGCCTGGGAGTAGGGGTCGTGAATTCTCTCGACAAGAGTATCTGGAGATGCCAGTACCTGTGCAGGACCAAGTTACGATTTTTCAAGGCCCTGATAATACCAGTATTGCTAAATGGTAGTGAAACCTGGAATTGATGCCTTTTGTAATAGGTCCTTGTGCCAGATCATGGGGTACTGTTGGTGGGAAGTGTCAAACCAACGGTTGTACCGTGAAACTGGCACAGGACCTATTACCTGCACAATGTGATCACCAACTCAGGCTAACTATACGGCCACCTGGCTCGCTTCCCTCAGGATGATCCCGCCCACCAGGTTGTCTCTGTTTGAGACATCCCTGGGTGGAGGAGGCCTGTGAGATGACCTAGGAATTCGTGGTTTGGATAGATCAATCAAACCTGTCATGAGGAGCTTGAGATGGGCCGAGCCCCTGCCTGGCGACTTGCTATGAGGGACCCTCGTAGGTACAAAGGGTGGATGCGGCTATGCGCCCCCATTAGCGTTAGCTCCTTGATGATGATATAGAACTACACTGCATGCCTCAATGGGATGTTCACCTTCATTTTTAATGATGGGAAGGAGGATCGGGTGTAGACTTCATGAGACCCGATATTTTTAAGGGTAAAAGACAGATAGGATGGACGAAGGCACAGGATTGTAATTAGTGGATTAAAGGGTATGTTGTAGATAGATTAGGAAAGCTACACTATACTGTCAGAGTGGACGGTAGAACTCTGAAGAGACGCATAAATCAGCAAAGTGCATCTTCTCTTCTTTTTTGTTATCTACCATGTTATGTTTTCTCGTTATGGTAGATTGCTGAATTCTTAAGGGAATCAATCCCTATTTTTTTATTTGTGAGTATTATATGGCTAGAGTTCTAAATATTACCATATTCTTGGCATATTTTTTCTTATTCTCATCATCTCCCATAGTTTTATCCGACGCTATATCAACATTAATTTCGTCTATTATTGTGCAGTGCCTTTATTTCGGCTCGGTTTAACTGTGCATTTGTGGGATACTTTTGAATATTTAAATAACTTCGTTGAATTATGCACAAACATTTTCCCTCCTCATGCTTCACACCTACCCCCGTCCCCTACCCTACCTCTCCCCCCACTATTTCCCCTCCCTCTCTACCTCTTTTCAATATTTCTGTTCAGGCCAATAGCATTCAGTTATTTTTCATATTTTCTTAAAATAGTATATCTTTTAAAAAGAATGCGTTAAATTTGGTAGATGTAATTTTCCTCTGACCTACCTATGCCTTAATGACCACATTTTGACTGCGAATGACCTGTCTTCCTGACCTTTTCTGTCCTTGTGATTCCTAGGTTTATTATACGATATTATTTTGAAGTTAAGTTGAAAATTTTGATAATTCTATTCTTTTCATATGTATATATATTTAATTTACAATGTTGTCTTTATTTTATCTCTTATTTTTTAATATGAATTATCGGAGATACAAAAAACGTCTATTTTAACTGTTTTATTTTTTTTTTTATTCGTGGGGCCACCTTACCACAAGTTGTCCAAGGGTCAACGTTTCCAGGTTCCCACCCAAGTCTTTCCTGTTTAATAAAAATTTTTCAAATTTTAATTTT
>NW_020870526.1:146459-153959 GCF_003789085.1 Penaeus vannamei | reverse complement strand
AATAAATGTTTAATAAGGATCTCTCTGAACCTCCGGCACCATGGCCTTGGGTGATGGGTTTGGACAAAAATGTCCGAAAAGTGACATTGTCAGAAAATAACAGAAACTGCTCGTTGACTAGTAAATTACTGGATTTTAAAAAATACAATAACCTACTGTTAACAGTTCTTTCCATGACCTTGCTTTAGCAACTAGCCAACGTAATTGGGCTTTAGGCGATGTCCGAAAAGTAACATTGTCAGAAAATAACAGAAACTGCTCGTTGACTAGTAAATTACTGGATTTTAAAAAATACAATAACCTACTGTTAACAGTTCTTTCCATGACCTTGCTTTAGCAACTAGCCAACGTAATTGGGCTTTAGGCGATGGCAGATCTGGGATTTCTTCCTTTTAATATGGGGATGGTGTGGGCGAAGAGGGTGCGATCAGAAAGAAAAGGCTATGAAAACACCTCATGTTTCTGCGTATAGCATGAGATCATAGCTCATATGGTATCTTATCTTTTTTTAGATCGAAGAAAGTTCATGCTTATGCGATTTGTCTCGAAATAGACAAGAGGATCTGCTGTGACCGCAACGAAAACCAAGCTGATTTGGAGAGATAAATTTGTGATATGCTAGGTACCACATTAATCGTATGTAAACCATCCTTTCCAGTAGCTATCATAGACACCTTGTAAGTGCTAAGGGACAATAGTCTTAAAGAAGAATCTAGTTTCGTTTTAGAAATGGTAGTACAAGTGCTTCACGTAACTGGAGAGAAAAATATTCAGTATGTTACTGAATACTGGTAAGGGGAAAGACAAGGAAGTAGATAGAAGATGCAATATACGGTAATGTATACCGTCTGTAATTCATGATAAATAAAGGTTTCTTGGAGACAGACAATGAATGGGTGGATTATAAAAAGATAGGAGGTGACGAAGGTCAGGTCTGTGGGAATGGAAACCTCGAATATTCCACTGCAGAGGAGTCATTATGAAGTACTCAACAGGTAATAAGGGTAGAAATGGGTATCGTAGAAGTGGGAAGAGGAGAGTCCAGGGAAGGAGGAGGAGGTGTCGTGTCAGGAGGTTTCATCAGGAGACAAAGGGTCCAGAGAGGGACACTGTTGAGACACAAGGAATTCACGTGAACATCCAGGGGAGGATTGGAAGATGGTTGTTGAAGAGACAGTTTGGGTAGAGACAGTATTGGAGTAGGGAGTGATAGAAAAACCTTGTCGGCGCGTGCTTTCTGTTTGGCCAAGGCCAAGTTTGTATCTGAAAACTGCCACCTCACACTCAAACTTGTAGGCAAGACAGTGACTATATATTTTATATGAGCCACAACAATTGGCACATGTACGTGACTGCGCATGGTAATTTGAATGGTCGTGACCAGGCTGTGCACATAGTGGGCAGCGAGCTATGGAGCGAAAATCGCAACATTTCTCGAATTGGCAGGGGGATATGACAGGGCGAGATTCTCTACCAGTATAAACCTTATTGGAAAGGTCATGTAAACGGAAAGTATATTGGCAATATTTGTGCACAATTACAGCGGCCTCTAGGGGGACAGTGTAGTACTGTACTGATGCTGTATCATAGTAAACAAGGGGTGCAAGAAGGCGACTTGAGCGAGTCAGAAGTGCCTGAGCAAGGCGACTTGAGCGAGTCAGAAGTGCCTGAGCAAGGCGACTTGAGCGAGTCAGAAGTGCCTGAGCAAGGCGACTTGAGCGAGTCAGAAGTGCCTGAGCAAGGCGTCTGTGTTAGAATGTTAAAACGGTAGAAAATAAGCGCTTGACCAATCATTGTCGTAAACAGGACTATCAGTTGGAGAAGATGGAAACCGGTCCAGTACAAGTATTAAGGAAGGAATGGGATTGGGCAGGAATAGCCTTACCTGTGAGGTCAACCAGAATAGATAGTGCATGGGTTTGGGACTCAGATGTAACTGTGAAAAGGCGTGAACGATCAAACAATCGATCCTACTTGGCTGGGCTAAACAGAATATTCAAAAGGTTTGTAGAGGTGAGAATTGGAGAGATGCGAGGATGGGAGGAAGAGCTGTAATAAGAGATGTAGGGAATGGTGACGATTGTGCAGGAGACACGGTTAATCATACTGGGGTTGGGGGTTTAGTTACTACCTGGGTAGATGACTTGGAATGGGTTAAATTGACAGCGTGTCGACAATGGCGAGTTCGTAGCAGTGATCATAGCCGTGATCAGAGGAGAGTCATAGATCAGTAACCCAGAGGAGTTAGATTCAAGGAGGCTAGATGGTAAAGGGGCAAGCCTCAATGCCCCTAATAAGGGTAAAAAGTCTTCAGTTACTGGCCATGATAAGCCTGAAATATGTGCAGAAGGCAAAAGGTCCATCCCTCAAGTATGGAGACCATGAGGGGTAGGGCTAGATAATCAACCATGGGAATACCCTCCCTGAAGCATGACTGGCTCAAAGACAGCTTTTCATCCTTTCAGCATGGCTCTCACATCTTGGGAAATGGACAAGGGAAAGTTGGGGAACATAAGGAAATGTTAAGGGTTAATGGTTAAAAAAGGCAAAATAAATGTGGTAGACATCTAAGGTCATATAGCACTACAGGGAAATATATTAAAGGAGGGATGAAGGGTGATGGTTGCTATTCATCAACAATCTTGTGATATTGAAAGGTTAAAGTTGCGTAAAGAAGTTGACATGTGAATGGGCTATGGTGGGTTTAGGTAAGGGAATTACATAGATGTTTCACATGTGTATCCAGGAGGGAGTGGAATGATAGAGGGGATGGGGGGAGGGAGAATGTACGTGTAGTTGGAGTTGAAGGGGGTGAGTTGTGTTGGGAGGGAGCAGGAGGAAGTGGTGTAGGGGGAATATGAGCAGGAGGAGGATGGGTGTCGGGTGGATGGATATGTACAGCAGTTGGAGTTGAGGGGGATGGATTGTGTTGGGAGGAAGTAGGAGGAAGGGGTGTAGGGGGATATGAGTAGGAGGAAGATTGATATCGGTAGTATCAGGAGGATGGATATCGGTAGTAGGCGGAATTGAGGGGGTTGGGTTGTGTAGAGAGGGAGTAGGAGGGAGGGTTGTAGGGGGAATATAAGTAGGAGGATGGATATCGGCAGTCACTTCGAGTGTGGAGGGAGTATGAGTTGTAGAACTTTTGTCTCAAGCATAAAGCTTCGAATATCTCCCATAGTTTCTGCAGTGGAGTTGGAGTTTTTTTTCTGAGACGAAGGTTTTCTTATGAGTGGGGGAAGAGGACACTGGTGTCTGAGGAATAAAGGCAAAGGTAGGTGGAGGTCAGTGTGCGATATGGCAAGATGGGGTGGAACGTTTAGTCAGTCTGCTGCGTGTAATGCGGGAAGGGAGAGGGGGTGGTGTTGGGGCTGGAGTTGAGATTGGAACTGTAGTTGAGATTGGAACTGCAGTAGAGATTGGAGTGTCTGGATTTAGTGGCAAAATAATTTGACTGGGGAAGGTAGGAGGTAGAAGTGGCAGCGGGGAAGTAAGTAGGTATAGGGGAGGGTGTAGGAACATCTTGGGGTGGAGGGGGAGGGGCAGTGAAATGACATTAATAGAGTAGGGAGTATGAGAGAAACCTTGTCGACGTGCTTCCTGTCTGGCTTCACGTAAAGTGAGGCCATTTTTGTATCTGAGAGTGTTACCTCAAACTCAAACTTGTAAGTGGGACAGCCTCTATAAAATAAATTATGAGGTCCGCCGCAGTTAGCACATGTGCGTTTGTGCAGAGCAGTTTGATCGATTATGACCGGGTTGGACACATATGGGGCATCGGTCTGTGGAGCGCCAGTGTTTGGCAGGAGTAAGTCTTCTCCACAATCTGAACAATCTTTGGTATCGACTGGGCAGTTTGCTGGGGATACAGTTCCTGTACAAATATTAAGAGTTGGATGAGGTTCTGCAGGAATGGGGTTGCCAGAGTGATCAGTTAGATTTGATAATGCTATAGCTTCAGTTTTAGATGTGATTGTTACGAGACGGGAGCGATCGTGTCGGGTACAAAAGACATTGCTGAAAGAGAAGTGTTGCCTGAGTAAAGATAACAAAAAATCGGTCCCATTTAACTGGGCTAAATAATAAATAAATATTTGTAGGGTTGGTGGTAGTAGACGGTCGGGGACGTGCGGAAGAGGGAGTATTGTTGAGGGGACTAGTATAACGGAGAGATGGAGAATAAGGCTGTACGGTAGTAATACGGGAGGATGGGGTGTTTGATGAAGAAGGTTGTGGGGGTAGAGGTGATGAAGTTGAGGAAGTTGGGAGAGTAGGAATGTCTTCTGGAGATTGAGTCTCGGTTTGGGTGGGTAATGCACTAGTAGGCATTGATGAGTGGGTAGTAGTTGTGTTCAGAGTCGTGATCAAAGGAGAGCCTGGGGTCGGGGAGCCGGGAGAGTTTGAATCGGTGGGGCTATTTGATGAAGGAGCAAGCCTCATTGCCTCTAATATGGGTATTAATTCTTCATTATTGGCCGTAGGAAGCCTTGGCTATGTTGGGGAAATAAAGTCTACTCCTCAGGTAAGGGGAATACCGTGTCCATGGTTCCCTCAGGCCGGTCAGGACTGGCACACAGCCAAGCTTTCATCCTTTCAGCACGGCTCTTACGCCTTAGGAAGTAGATAGTAGAAGGGGTTGGAGAAGGGTCGGAAACGAAAGAGCTAGAAGGAGAAAAGACCATACAAAATTTTTTGAGTCGAGGGCTGAGGCCCTAGGCAGGGGAGATCCGTGCACTGGGTCTCAGTCTTCGTCTCCTAAGCCCCCCCCCCCACGACAACAACGGGAATGGTACTGGGGGGGAGATAAGGAAAAGGAAAGAAGAAAAGACCGTGCAGTTAGTTGAGCCGAGGGCTGAGGTCCAAGGTAGAGGTAATCCTAAGGAAGGGTTTGGGGGGTAAATAGATAGGTAGACTCTCTGTGTGTGCGTGTGTGCGTGCGTGCGCGTGCGTGCGTGCGTGCGTGCGTGCGTGCGTGCATGCGTGCATGTTTGCAAACATTAGTTTTGAAGAACTTTTAGTGTTGCAGATCATAACGAGGTAATTCAAAGCTATATAATATTTTTAAAATGCTCTGGTTCTCAAAAATTGGCTGTAATGAGAATTTTATGAATAATTTCCTTAAAACTGGCCTGAACCCCATCAAAGCTTGATATTTAGTAAATGAGAATATGGATTTTCTATGAGTGAAAGTTGATAAAAATGTGTATAGATAAAAATGTGCATTTAATAAAAAACGTGAAAACAGTTATATTTGATGAATTGGGTGTGTACTAGATAGTCTAGCAGCTATGTTGGCGAGGTTATTACATGTACACCCACCAGTAGACTTAGTCTTATGCCATATAGGAACAAAACAGATATTGAATGGTAAAAGAGCCAAGTAGATTTTATTTACTACAATGACTGCAAAAGTTTTGTAAATATGTTTTCTTGCTATATGGTACAAGATTCCAAAATATTATGCTTACAAGTCTACTGGTGGGTGTGCGTGTGAGAACATAGCCATCATAACTGCTAGACTATCTTGTACACTCCCATTCCATTAATATAATTGTTTCTACAAATTCTGGATTATCTATTGCTTTTTACCATATAACCACTTCTCTGTCCAGCATTGCCAGATGGAAAACATATTTTACTTAAATAATTACTTTCCAAATATGCTATTATCTGAAAATCTTATTATGAAGTATGAAGGGCGCACATAAGTGGTCTTTTTAGCGGTCAAACCTGCACAAAATGCCCACACTGCAGTTAACTATGAACTGGTTGCAGTGATTAGTGCCAGTGTCTTTCTGCTCATTAAAGAATTAATATGATATAAATAAAATCATAGGCACTTCCAGGCTGTGCTCGACCATGTGGTCTTGCCTTAAAGTTCCTTGGGTGTAAGGAGGAGGGAAGTTGGAATGGGGTAACTGAACATATAGGGGATAGGATTCTTATATTCTTCCTCAACCAGTGGGATGAACCATGTATCCCACAGTTTCTGCTTAGGCACCAATTTTTAGTGAAGAATTTGGGCCTGTGTTAGAAAACTGAAATTTTGGCCATACTTATTTTTTGAGGAATGTAGGAGGCTTAAGAATAATAAAGAATTTTTCTGCGTACCCTCAACATAGATCATATGGATATGTGAAACACACACACACACAAACAACACACAAACAACACCCACACCCACACCCACACCCACCCCCATATATATATAGAGAGAGAGAGAGAGAAAGAGAGAGTGAGAGAGAAACATCACATGTCCTATGAATCTTTTTTATTTGTATTAAATTCGAATTTATTGGCCAACACTCCTGCAATGCAATCTTTTCAAAACTGGTATATTATTTGCATTATCCTAAATAAAACGGTATATTTAGCCATGGTGGACAGGGCCCCAGTACAAGAAGGTATTAAAGGGTACAATAGGCAAAATATATTTGGACAACACTATTTAAAGGGACATTACTTGTGGCATATGGGACTAGTAGGCAGTTAGGGACGTATGAGTTTGGTTTTAAAGGAATGTATGGGTGGAAAGGAGGATTTGCAGTGTTAGCTAAAAGGATAGGAAGAGGTCTTGGATGTCTTTCGAATTCTAATACTGTAGCCATGAAGGGTAGAAAGTGGAAAAAACAAACGGTCAATTTGGTAGAGGAAAGTCTTGAAAAAAACCTGTTATATGCTCTGATCTAAGAGTTAAAGTAGTGAACTCTGACAGTGTTAAAAATAGAAAACAACTATAACAAACAAACCAAATGATGTTAATGAAGAAAAAAAATATATGATTCACTGCTGCAAAAGTATTCATTCTCATACCACCACAAGAGGATATTTTTAAAAATACAAAGTTTCCAAGTTCTTTACTGTATTTTCCATGACTTATCTATACATTAAAAATCAAGAATCAAACAGCAAAATAATCAGAAATATGAAAATCTGGCTCAAAAAGAGTTTTAACCATTATTAACTGAAAACAAATGTTACAAAAACATTCCTCTGTAATTTTAAAAAATTATTAAAATCCTGATCTTACAAACATTAAAAATAAATGAAAGCAGTGCTGTCTTTTCTTTCCATTTCTAAAATAAAATACATTTTACAATTACAAATTTGCAATTACATCAATTACTGTTGACCAAACACTGACAGGATTTATTTTGTGAGAAGTTATCATAATGGCAAACACAATCACATGTTAATAGGCTGGGTTTTGGTTTTATCAATATTTAGAGGCATAATGGAAATACAATCATATGAAAATGCAAATTTTAGAACTACATTCTTATTTTTCTGGGGTTTCCATATTTGGTTGTTTTTTACAGCATAAGACAAAGCAAAATACATCAAACTCACAGAAACAATTTCTCTCCTTACTGTATACATTTGTACCTTGATTACACCGCCTGTTCTGAAAAAAAACTTTATGTAATGTTTACCTACACAAGACATCCTGTTATACCTCCTTGATGCAGAACAAAACACATTTACAAAGAAAATAAACTC
>NW_020870526.1:124567-143859 GCF_003789085.1 Penaeus vannamei | reverse complement strand
AAAGAAAATAGAAAGCCGTCAGAATTTTTTATAAATCGCAAAATACATTTATCTGCAGAAAAACGACCACATCGACAAAATGTGATGAAGTATATTAAAGGAGCCGCGACAATAGAAGGTTAGTAACATTTATATAGGTTATAACGAGAACCGGCGTTTTACACACTTAGCATATTGCACGAAATATGTATAATCAAATATTAAATGAATGTGAGTAACTAATTGTTTACATCTTATATTACAATAAAAGCAGGTAGAAAATTACCAAACGCAGTATTAATGAGAAATATTAAATGCTAATAATAATTTTTGTCTATTGCATACATCGACATTGATTCGGAGTACAATAACCGCACACATGATCAAATCGCCATAACGAATTGGACCCAGATGACGTTGCGGTCATGTCACAGAAAAACTTCTGTTGGGCGGGTGACATGAACTTGTCGTCATGAAGGCCATGGTGACGGAAAAGACTCGCAACGAGTGCACAAAGCTCTCGGGAGTGTGAATTGACTCGAATTGCGCATAGAAGGGGGCTCTAGCATTATTCCCATCAATAAACTAATGGAGGACGCCATGTCCATACTGCACAGCGCATTTCCTGCCCAATGTGAGCAGCGCCGCAGGTTTTACGTAAAATTGAAAATTAAGAAGAAATTAGGTTAACCGTTTGTGTGACGCGCGGTGATAGAGGGAGATGGACACCGCTATCTGATAAGAAATAGTAGGATGTAACATAGATTAAGCTACAGTGGGCTCTTATTCACTTTTAAATGACGAAAATGTACTTCGCTCTTCAGGCTCATGGGCGTTCCTTCCCGGTAGAAATACGCGCCACACGCATGCAAAGGCATAAAATAATTACTATTACGTATGATTATCTTATTTTAGCAGCGCGAACTCAAAATGATCGCCACGATATGATATAAATAGGCGCTCTAACGCATATAGATTCAACCTTACAATATATGGGAAGCGAAAATGGTAGTTTCAATATTTATTTTATTCATCAACAAAGTTTTGTAAAAATTCTAAAATGCGATGATAGTTGAGTGTGACATCCGCGTCGAGCGCGTAAACAGCGGCGATATAGCTAGAGACGGAAATACTGTCAATACTGTTCATGTTTTTGCTTTGTACTAATATTAGTAAACGCAATAATTAGATTAAAATCCGTCACTTTTTGAGCTACTAATAAAAATTTATTTACATATTTAAATATCTTTAGGAAACTTGAGACACGCATTTTCATAGTTAATGGTTATTTTTTTTGTAATCAAGATTTATTGCTTTTGTATTGTGCGGCAACCAGACAAAAAGTTAGCACAATAGTAGACCGTAATTATTTTTAGTTTAGTTTAGTCCTTTATTTACCACCCTGGCTAACTGCACAGGTTATAACAACCCATACACAGCGGTACATTTGATGCATGGTCAAAGCATTAGCTAATAGTATTACAGTGTAAATCTAGATCATAAAATTATTACGGTCTAAAATATATCACTTAAAAGAAAAGAACAATCAGTAATTTATCTACTCATCTATCAAGCCGGCATACGGCTTGGGCGTAGATAGGCAATGTAACATTTGATATGTGGTCATGTGATACTACATTCCAAATTTAGGATATAACATAATTATATCTTCCAAGACATCAGATGACATGAAGTATTTACATAGTTCTCCATACCTCACGCTAGGTGGTCTGAAAGGCTGTATTACATGGCACTCTGAGATATAACGTACAAGTGTTCGTTTATATTCTTCATTGCATAATTTACTTAGTTTCTTCAACATTACAGGCTGTACTGACCTGCCTGTACAATCTATATCCCAGCCTGATTCTTGCGGTCACAATATCACACTGTCTTGTTCTTGTTTTGTATAAACCATAGATGAATACATTTTGCATAAACCGTTCATAGTGCTTTATGCTATAGCTTTCAGGCCGTTGAGAATTAATCAAGTCAGACAAGTCCTCTTTGAAGGAAGTTTTAATTATGTGCGAAATCCTAGCATAAGGTACTCCAAGATCTATATCCACACTTTGCTTGTCACATGCTGATTTTGCTAGGCGGTCAGCATGATCATGCTTGGGGATTCCAACATGCGATGATATCCACAGAAAACGTATGTCATAGCCTCGTTCTTTTGCACGATACACATTTATCCTTATGTCATTTGCAATATTTCCTGCTCCTTTGTCTAGTGTGTTCAATGCCTATAGAGCACTTTGTGAGTCGCAGAAAATGACTCCTGAGCCTTGACTTAATAGAAATTCGGTGGCTATGAGCATTCCTGCCAACTCAGTTTGCGTAGTGCTAGCCAGTCATGAACCCTCTACAATCCTGGTGCTGCAAAATATTGTTTTTATATACGACAAAAGCGCATCCTGCTCTACTCCCAGACTGCAAGGATTCATCAGTGTAGCATTCATACGCATTGGGCATAGTTTCAAGGTGCTCATTGATAATTGCTAAAGCATACTGCTTAAGTACAGCAGGGGGACACTGTCTTTTGGGGGCAGTCGTATAATATACACTTAGGTCCGACATTTACCACGGTGGAGCAGAGCGTCCATGTAGGGTCTTAGTTATGGATATGTTCAGCTGAGACAAGTGCATACATGTTACTTGTTGCCATGGATTTGAATTTTAATCGATGTTGCCATTCAAAGTTAGCTCCACTATTCTATGTTTTAGTTGTCTTTGGAACTGTACAATAGAGGGGTTCTCTTATTGCTTTGACGCTAAATGTGGTGTTTATGTATATTCTTTCATAGACAGACGGCAAATTAAGTTCTGTTCTCATATGCACAATCCTCGTCGTCTTAGGGGCACCGAGAATAAGCCTCATGGCCTCATTTTGTACAATTTCTAAACTAGCCAACTCTCATTCCTTGTATAGTACTAGGTGCAATGCTGATAATCTATGACCGACCGTATGTGTGACAGGTAAAAGAGTCTAGCAATATTGACATTAATACCATGGTCTTTGCCGACAAGTGTACTAAGTGGCTTCAGACGTTCCCACAGCCTTTTCTTTAGGTTTTGTATGAACTCTGCATCATTAACAGCTACCCCGAGATATTTGTATTGGTGACAGAGATCTAGCTCAACGTCATTGATGTGAAACCTTGGCAGAGGGATTGTTTTAGGGTAAAGTGCCTTGTTTTTTTCAGTCGATATTATCAAGCCACACTCTGTAGCCCTTGCTGAAAGCACATCAAGGGTCTGTTGCATTCTCTCTTCGGATGAGGATTTAATGCAAATATCATCGACATTGCAAATAATGGAGTCATTGCCCTCAAGTGGTATATCGCCTAGTAATCTATGCATTAGGATGTTAAATAGCATGGGACTAAGTACGCCTCCCTGAGGTGTGCCGAGTTCAAACACTTTTGCATGAGTACTCTTAACACCCCTGAAGAAAACCTGAGCCGATCGATTGGATAGATACATTTGAACCCATGTTAACAGTTTTCCCTGAATACCAAAGCTAGCTAGTTGCTCAAGGATCATTTCTCTGTTTGCAATATCAAAGGCAGATTGAAGATTAAGAAATACGGTTTGCATGCCTGGTATTGAGTTTGTTAAGTTTCTGCAAAACAATGCTGACTGCTACGTCCTGGGAGAAATCCATATAGTCTAGGGGATAACTTAGCATGTATACGGTACATGAGTCTGTTCAGAATTATTCTCTCAAGTACTTTGCACAGACAGGAGTTCAAGGAAATTGGTCTGTATTTGTCAGTGTTGGATTTGGGTATAGGGATGATTAAACTTTTAGTCCAGGAGCTTGGGAGGATTCCTTGTAATAGGCTGAGTCTATACAGGTGTAAGAGTGGGTTGCCTGGCACCTGCGCAATGAGGCGAAGAATACTAAGTAATGCCATCCTCGCCAGGGGCTGTTGCCTTGCCTTTCACAAGGGCATTTCTCAGTTCCCACTCGGTTATTTCGGCAAAGTCAGATGGGTCAATAGCAGCACAGGCTAAAGCTATATTGAATTTTCTATCTATTTTAACTTGTCGAGGTGATCTTTTATCCCTTGTGGAAGTGAGCTCAGCTGAGAGTTTTCACCCCACTGCTCCAGCAGCATACTAGCCTTTTTTTGTGGGCTGTGAAACTGTGGTGTTGTGGGAGCTTTACCTGTCAGCCTATTAATCTTTCTCCATACATCAGCCATGGAAGTTTGACTATTGATGCTTTGCAAAAATTGTTCCCGGTGCTTACTACGAATCTCAGTTTTTAGTTCTCTGAATTCTTTATAGACTTTAAGAAACTGAATAAGATTGTCTGACGTCTTGTTATCTTTATAGCAATTGGCAAGCTCCTGAACTCGTCGATGTTCCTTGGCTAGAATTGAGTCATTGATCCACCTCGGAGCATGGGGGGCTTTGGGGCTCTTTTTCTTCGAGAGTTTTCGTGAACAGACCCGTGTGTTATAGTAGTCAGTGACAACTTTGATTAAATCCTGAGAAAATTTCCAACTGTTGTTACTTCATATGTGTTGTACCAATCAAAGACACGTGCCTTGAAGTGATGCTCTAGGCCCGGTGGGATGATTATTCTAAGCCTAGGTGTTTTAGGGGCTGAGTTGCTGTCAACAGTATAGTCAGTTCGGATTGCAAAGTGGTCACTAACTAATTCTCGTACCAGTGAAGTACAGACATTACCATGAACTAGATTTTTGCCAAATACGTACTTTAACCTGCCACCTCCCAAAAGTTTCTATTTCTGTGTCATATACTGTCAGTGATCTACTATTAATGAAATTTTTGAATTCTTCCCCATTACTATTACGCTGGCTGTCTCCAAAGTGTGGGTGCCTTGCATTAAGGTCGCCCATGCATAATGTGCCTTGGTTGTGAAAATTGGGTAATGAACAAGCCAGAAATTTTGACGATCTGGCATATATATTATATAGTGAAAAATACCCAGAGGCAGTCAGAATTTTTAAATGATGAAATTGAACATCAGTGTTCTCGGATTTTTAAACTAATTTATGTGGCAATGTTACCTTCACATATGTCAACAATCCAGTCATGGCTGTATTCACATAAGAATGATAACCCTTAATTGAAGGTGCAATTTTCATTTTAACAGCAGCTACAAAAGGTTCTTGCACGAAAATCACATCAATATTATATTTACGAATATAAAATAGGTCACTCAGCCTAGGTTTAATACTACGCATATTATATGATATGAATTTAATTGTGCGTCTATCCATATGTGAGTAGTGTATTATTATGTAATCTGTACTTCATGCGCTTATATCCATTGATATTACGGAATTTAGGTTCACATAAGAAATATATAACTTCATGAATAATGTAGATTCTATTACAGATGATTGTCCTAAGCTTAAAAGTACTTTTAACCACGTCAAAGATTAGGTCTTAGCTTTGTCCCACTTCTTAGCACAGTCCCCTCGGTTGTTGTGTCGGGTGTACCTGGGGGGCTGGTGACGTCACTGGACTCCTCGTCTGACTCGGTGCCGCAGGGATCGTGGTAGTGTTCGTCGCTGCTGTCAGCGCTGACACGCCCACTCTGGTTATCAGCACTGATGTCCTTACATCGTATCTGCTCGCTCGTTTCTTTAACACTAATAGCAGCACTAATATCTCGGCAATGACAGTCCCTGTTCATTTTTTCCTTGTCCTGTCTCAAGTTATTGTTTTCTTGTCTCAGAGCTTTGATTTCCTTTAAAAGCTCCTGCACATTTATGTCACTATGGTCAGCTGGCGTGACGTCACTTCTTCCACATGGTTGTGCGGGGGATTCCCCGGCCAGGCCTGCGGTCATCCCTGCCCGAGAGTGAGGGACGGCCGCCTGGGGGGGGGGGGTCGCGGTCTTGAGCTCTGTGATGATTAGCATCATCTTGTCTACCTGCTCCTTCAACAACGCAACCGTGTCGCGTAGTTCGGCTACCTCTGCATCCCCACTCGCCGACAGCCCCGGGAAGTCTCTGCGGCTGGTGACGTCACACACGGCACGGCTGGGCACTCCCCCTCCACGCTGGCCGCGGGTTGGGTTAGGAGGGCCGCGCTGGTCACTCGCGGTCAGTGCCGGGGCCACAAGGGGTGGGGGGGAGGGGCCAGGGCAGGGAGGGCCGCGCTGGTCACTCGCGGTCGGTGCTGCGGCCACAGGAGGAGGGGGGGGAGGTGCCAGGGCAGGGAGGGCTGTGCACCCCCAGTGCCAGGCAGTCACACCTGCCTTCCCACACCTGAAGCAGGATGGGACGAAGCTCGGTGCATCTGCAGTAGGCTCTCGCCCTGCAGCACTGCGAGGACACTCTTTGGCAGTGTGTTGCTCGCCACATGCTGCGCTGCGTGCCTTATATTTGCAATACTTAGCTACATGGCCACTTCCCATGCAGTTGTAGCATAAGAATATGTATATGTATATGGGATACCCTGAAGTCAAACAGGTTTTATGCTACAACAGCTAATAATAATGTCTGTTACCGTACAAAAGAAACATGCTTCTCTTAGTCATTATTTGAAGCTTTGAAAAGGTTTATAGTGAAATGTATTAATAAAAAGAAGCCGTTTTTCTTTCTTTCTTTTCTTTCTTTTTGTCAGGGGATTTAAAGGATGATTTGAGCCATAGCGGTAGAATAAATGCCTACCAAACTCTTACGAGTAACAGAAATGAAACCGTCCTCCAGGAAGATTTTAAAGTAAAAAAGAAAAATGTTAAGTCGCTATTTCACTGTACAAAAATAAATTATTTCAGAGATAAATTCACAAACAACTCTGATAAAACCTGGAAACTTAGTTAATCACTAATGCCTGACAACAAACAACACACGATTCTACAGATCCTACACAAAGCACGGCATATTAATGACCTCTTAAAAAAGAGGAAAACTAACTTACGAGCAACTGCTTCAACATGACAAAACAGATCGGGCAAGGCTCACAATTAATGTTTTCTGACCACAACCAATGGACGTAGAAACTACTACGCTAATAATAAAACACCTTCGCGGAACAAATGCTGTAGGAGCAGATGATATTGTTTTGCGCTTTATAAGAGATAGTCAGATCAACTACATATGAGCTGACGGTCATTATTAACAGCTCTTTGGTCACTGGTATTTTTCCGCCGATTTGGAAACATGGTAGACGATGTGAATAATTACAGCCCTATTACCCTACTCCCAATATTATCTAAAATTCTTGAAAAAAAATGTATCAAATCAAATGACGAGTTTCCTCGAGGCTAATAACATATCTCAAACGCAACATGATTTAAGAAATCGGTTATTCACTGAAACAGTTTTATCACAAATTACTGATAAAATTTATGAGACAAAAGTCAAGTAAATTTGCATATATAGTGTGACCTTTCTAAAGTTTTTGACAGTGCCATCCATGAAATTCTTTTTAACAAACTAGTAAATCATAGAAGTGATATTTTTTGGATCTGCAGTTATTTAGGAACAAGGTCCCAGTCAGTAAGAATTAATGAAAGCATATCAAAACAACTGGTATCTTTTGTTTCACAAGGATCTATTTTAGGTCCAATCCTATTTACATTGTTCATAAATGATTCATCAACCATAGTCCATAACTGCCTTTTAATGCAGTACGTCAATGATTCCCATATTCTTCATAGTGATAGTAAACAACTTAAATACTTTAATATGAAATACCCAACACACTGTACTCTTACGCAGGCCATTTTGACACTTATGGCCTCGCCATATATCTATGTCGCTCGCTCCCAGCAGAGCTATATAGAAAACCTTACTGGGGGACTTATTGGAGGTATTACCTTCAAATCATGCGATGAAAAACAGAAATCGGAAAAATATGACGAATACCTCGTCACACATTATAACAAGGACCTTGACCTTGAAAACAGATATGCACTCGATGGAGTTCACAAGGCAATTCGAGTGTACAAGGATGGCCAACCATTAAACCGAATCCGCATCGTGTGGAAAGTAGAGCAACCCCCTCCAAGTACATACAAATTCTTCGGAAAGTAGCTAAGTATTGCAAATATAAGGCACGCAGCGCAGCATGTGGCGAGCAACACACTGCCAAAGAGTGTCCTCGCGCAATCACGGATTGTGCAGATAACAGGTCTTGTGCCATGTACAGGTACAGGTGTGTGTGTGTGTGTGTGTGTGTGTGTGTGTGTGTGTGTGTGTGTGTGTGTGTGTGTGTGTGTGTGTGTGTGTGTGTGCGTGTGTGTGTGCCTTTACATATAGAAATGTACATATATATAATATATATATATATATTATATATATATATATATATATATATTATATATATATATATATATCAGGGGTCGTCAACCTTTTGAACATAGTGTGCCATCTTATAATTAATGCCTTCATAACTTGCTCACCTTGCTTGCCACTTTTTTCAGTATTGTATACCTAGATGTATTTCCCTGCACACACACACATAAATGTAATATTTTTGTAGCATTTAGTATTCTCTGTAACAAAAAATGTATATGATTTATAGTTTTAGATTTATACTCACCATATTGATATCTAAACAATGAGCTTCAAACAGCCCTCAGAGTGACATGATGCATGCGTGAAAATATCTGGCTCACGTTCAATTCTTGAATCTCAGTCCACCGCCGATCAGAGGGCACATTCTGTCCCGCGTGGAGATAATTACAAAATGGTCTTTGCGAATGGACCTCCTCATGCAAAGCAGGTATCGCGGTGCCATTACTCAACCCAAAACCTCTCAACCTCACTAGTGCGGGTCATTTGCATATTGTTTAGCTTGTTAATGACACGCGCGAGGTTTGTAAATGAAACTCCCAAGGCATTCACGCAATACCCAAGAAAATCTTATATATGTTCCATTTCACCGAACATGATGCCAATGATGAGTTTGTGTGGCTGGTGGAGATTGTCTTTTTTCTCCGCTTTTAAAATTCTTGTGTCCATTTGCTGACGCTAATTGCATGTGTTGTTTTACTGCGTTATTATTATAGCATTATTTTATCCATTATTATTATTGTTATTATCAGGGTTGTTAGTAATTGATATTACTACTATTCATGATTGTAATTATCCTTATTATCATCATCATTATTAAGAGTTTTTACTCATCCTTACTATTAATACTTTTATCAGTATTACTATTATTATTATTATTATTATTATTATTATTGTTATTATTATTAATCATTATTGTTATTATTATTAATCATTATTGTTATTATTATTAATTACTCATTATTATTACTCTCGGCAAGGTTATGATTTTGGTAGCGTTGGTTAAATTATTCATTTGATTGTTCGTTGCTTAGCAGGAGAACTCAAAAAGTTATGAACAGAATTTTTTTACCAGAAGTGATTTTTCAGCCCAACTTGGATGCCACTGAATTTTGGTGGTTATCCGGATCCTGGGATTTTTAAAGGGTTCATTAGCATTGCGAGACAGGGGAAACAACTTTTTTTAGCACTTTTATCATTAGCATTATTTTATGTATTTTTTCAAGTCTGCATATCTCTATTGAAACAGTGACCCTATTGCCTTGGCGGAGTTATGCGTTCTCTGGGTGCTTCTAGTTATTGTTGTTATTATTATTGTTATTGTTACTACCATTATAATATCTTTATTATTAATGTTATCATTATTGTTGCTCGTGTTATTTTTGCTACCATTATTATCATTGTTGATATTATTATTCTAACATCTTTTCTATTATTAATACAACTATCATTGTTATTATCATTGTCATTATTATTGATATTATTGTTATCATTATTAGTATTTTTATTGATGTTGTCATTATTATTTGCACTACTACAATCATTATCATTATCACTGTTATCATTATCGTTATCATTATCATTGTTATCATTATTATCATTATCATTATCATTATTATCATTAACATTATTGTTATCATGATCATGATAATGTGATAATGGCATCAATAAGGATAATGATGATGGTAACTATTATTATCATCATTATCATCAACAGTATCATTATCATTACTATTGTTTATATTATCATTATTACTATTATTATTATAATTATAATTTTTATTCTTATCATTATTAATATTATTATTATCATCATTTTTATTCTTATCATTATTATTATTATCAGCAGCAGCATTATTATTATTATCATTGTTATTATTATTACTATTATTACTTTTATTATCATCATTATCATTATTATTGTTCTTTTTATTAATATTAACTTATCATCATCATTATTGTTATTATCTTTTCTATCATTATCATTAATGCCATCATTATTACTATCGTTATAAATTTTAGTATTATCAATAAAATCCATGTTATTCACGCTTTTATCAATGCCATTGTTATTATCACTTATCATTATTATTATTATTATTATTATTATTATTATTATTATTATTATTATGATTGTCATTATCATCATTATCATATCATTATCATTCATGTTTATGTTATCATTATTTCTTTATTGTCATTGTTATTATTATTATCATTATTATCAATATCAATATTATTACTATTATCATTATCTACATCATCGTCATCATTACTATTAATTTTATCATTATTACTATCGTTATTATCATCACTGTCAGTATTATCATTAAAATCAACTATATTCATGTTATTGTTATTACTAGTTCCCTTGCCATTGACATTATCATTATCATCATTATTATCATCATTGTTGTTGTTGCTGCTGTTGTTAGTATTCTATTATCATTGCTATTGTTATTATCACTGCTATCACTATTATTATTATTGTCATTTTTCTTGTTCTCGTTATCATAATCATTATTCCTATTATCATCATTTTTTTTTTATTATTATTATTATTATTGTTTTTATTACTGTTGTTATCACTGCTACTACTATTATTATTATTTTTTTTTTTTTTTATCAGGATCATCATTACTATTTTTATCTTTATTGTCGTTATTGTCATTATCATTAACATAATTTTTATCTTCAGTATCATTAGTATTAGTATTGGTATCTATATCATTATCATCATCATCATTACTATTATCATATTTTATCATAATTATTATCATTATTATTATTATTATCGTTATCAATATTATAGTTACTTTTGTCCCTGTTATTATTATCATTCGCATTATTACTTTTATTATTATTGTTACTATCATTATCATTATTGTCAATATTACTATAATTATTATCATTATAATTACGATGATCATTATCAATGTCATTATCATTATCATTTTTACTATTGCTATGAAATTTCGATTATTAGCACTGGTATTACCATTACTATTATCATTATTGTTATTATCATTGTTATTATCTTTATCATTATCTTAATCACTGTCATCATCATTATCATTATTATTTTCATTATTGCCAATGTCATTATCAGTTATAATTATTGCCAAATCTACTTTCAGTATAACATATAAAAGCCTTCCGATTGAGTTATGAAGTTTTATGATTTTATGAATTTATCATTTCATTTGATCATTTTATTGTTTTATCATATGCCCTTGGCATAAAAGTGGAATTTGACCCAAAAATGTATATCTAACAAATCGTTTAGAAATACTGATAATATAGTGGGACGCTGTGAACTCCATTACCTGAATTCTGTTTTTGATAATTCATAAAAATTACCATATTCCTATCATATCCGAAAATCATTATTATTGCTGTTGTCATTTTTTTCTAGTGGTCTCAACATCATTGTCATCTTTAACGTCATTATCATTATCTTTATCGATGTGTGTTTGATATACAGTGAACCCTCGTTTTTCGTGGGTGTTGCGTTCCAAAAAGAACCCGTGATAGGCGAAATCCGTGAGTAGTAACCTTTATTTTTTACAATTATCATACAATGAAATACTCTACAATACATTGAAATCAAAGAATAAAACCTTTTTACAGGCCCAAGCATTTGTTTAAAAATAAAAGTACTGTATAAACGTTTTTACAAATAACTACTGTACTGTATGAACGTTTTTTACAAATAACTACTGTACTGTAAAATAATAATTTTAATCATCAATACGAACTGAAGGCTTCACGGGTTTTAGAGAAAATTTGCCTTAAATTTGGCAAGCTGTTTTACGTACATGTACATATTAAATCGTAACGTTATTGACACACAGGTAGAGAAGAAGCGGAGAGACTGTTTAGCCAATCAGAATGCAGAACACAATGCACAATGTAAATCCGTGAAGCAGCGAGAACGTGAAAGGTGAACCGCGTTATAGCGAGGGTTCACTGTATTTCCTTCTAGTCGATAAATTAACTGCGTTCCTGTAGACAAAACGCAGTCACGTGAAATCAAACACAACCTTATTAATAAAGAAACCAAAGATCGTGAGGCTGCGAGACAAACTAAACCTCATCGTTGGTTTTATCGCCTAAAGAGGAATCGAGACTTGTTCGGAATGTCATGATTGTTCCTCTCTTACTGTGACTGTGTTTTATATCATCCTTTTTTACAAGTACATATGTATTTTGTCTACAAATTCACATTAACACTTACAACATGCATACAGTACACTTACGAGTAAGTACACCCCATCCTATTTTGAAAACACCGAATAAACGTGCGCTGGGAACCGAAAAAGCAAGCAATTAATGTGCTTTTGCCTGCATAACCAGCAGCGGCGGCGGCCCAAGCTGACACACATCATCTAGTGCGACAGTTAATTGTCTGGCCTCGTGATATACTGGCAGACGTGCTTACGATGGCTACTGCATCGCATTTGCTGAGATAAATTTATCAGGGCGGCGTTTCCTGGCTGCTGGGATGAGGAAAAGTCTGGGGGTGCGTGGCTGGGAGGGAAGGAAGTGGCGGAAGGGTAGAAAAAACGAAGGAAGGTAGGACGGACGGCTTGGCAAAAGGTAGGAAGAGAAGAAGGGAAGGGTGGTAAGGGAAAACGACAAAGGGAGAGGAGGATAATAGTGCAAAACGCTGCATTTGCTTCCATTTCCTCACTTGTCATCGATTTCTACTTAGTGTGAATGACGGAGATTCAAGATAATTTATCATAAGCGTGGTTTTTCCCTTCGATGTGTTTCTTACTCTTTTATTCGGATAGACAAAAAGACCAAGAAACAGAGAGAGAATGTACGAGGATGAAAAAAGAGATAAGAAAGAGAGCAATAAAGGAAATGAGGTAATGGGTGATAAAAATGGAGAAAGAGAGAGACATAAATATAACTAACAGACAGACAGAGAAGAAGCGACTCAAGGACGACGAAATCACCCGATCGCCGACCATGAATAACCTCAATCACCATTACTCACCCCTATGATACCCTAATCGCATAGCCAATCGTAAGTCCATTATCTCGATGATTGTGGCTCAGTCCGCACCATTAGGACGCTTTTGCCTTACAAGACTATATATATAATACGATATATCATACATACAATCCTTAAACCATGTAACAGGCCGTTGATTTTGAGATTTGGACTCATTTCATGTGAACGGGGTTGATTCAGATTAAATGAAACAAGTAGTTTTCTTCACTTTTTACGTTCCTCGCAACTTATGAGGCTTTTCCTGCCTTTCTCTCTTGACACATAAAACCTATTAACGTCACTCTTTCGGTATAATGTTCCGTGTATTGTCATAAGCTTTCTCGTCTTTCAGATCTAGGTAACCATTTTATTTTTTCCTGTACCATATCTTAACACAGATAACTTATGTATTAATGCCATAGATTTTGTTCCTGCCATGAAGTTTTGATGTTGACAATAATTTCATCCTGTTGCGAATATCTTTCATTTCATGTCCTTCCCATTTCTTATTATCTCGATGTCTTGACTGAATGCGTGTACAGTCTGCACGTCTACTCGCTCGTGAGTTTTCCCGAACCATTTGAACGAATCGTCCATGGCCAGAAGATGACTGAATGCAATCCTCTCCATGGCACTATTCCTACCCGGCGCTTGTTCTCAAAGACAAATTCAAGGGCACCACACATGCCGTGAAGAGTACAGGAGAAAGGCTGTACTAGTAGTAGTAATATCATTATTATTATTATCATTATTTCTATATCATTATTACTGTTGTCATTATTTATATTACTATCATTATTATAGTTGCTATTATTACTTATTATTATTGCTATTACTGTAGTTTTTGTTATTACTTTTATTATTATTACTACATTCTTTATATCATCATCAATATTGTTAGCAGTAGTATAGTAGTAGAAGTAGATCATTATTATTATTACTGTTATTATTATTATCATTACTATTATTGTTATAATTGTTATGATCCTAATTATTGATCATCTTTATTACCGCCATTATTATCATTATAATTATCATTATTATTGTTATTACTATTACTGCTATTATTAGTAATATTATTATTATTATTATTATTATTATTATTATTATTATTAGCATTAGCATTATGGGTGGGTGCTTCATGCGCAGGGTGGTGTGAAGCGATGGAGTGGTAGTCTTGTTAGTGTTAAGAGCTTTTGCATGCCTTCTCGCTTACAGCTGCCACCGCTGGCTAGCCTCGTGCGAAAAAGGGAGCAGCTCTGCATAAGCCTCCCCCTGCCAGTGCATAGCCTCTCCATCATCGAGACTCCCTGCAGTGCCTCCTCGTGGCCTCCCATGGAAACTGGGTACCCTGCGGTTCCAGGCTAAACTGAGGGGGATCACGGAGCAGCAGGAGGCCCCAGAGGTTGAGGGTCATGGCCCACCGGCGTGTGGACATGCCCTGGCCCTGTACCAACTCCTGCCCCCTAGCCCCCTGGGGTTAATGGGAGGCTCGGGGGAGGTGGGCCTTGCCAATCCTCCTCCCCCCAGATATAACCAATCGGCAGCACTACTTATAAATGGAGAGGCTGGGAGGAGGGGAAAAGCCCCTCCCACCCAGCAAGTGAGGCGGACTGTGGGCCCTGCTGGGAGGGCGACTGCTGGAGCGCAGGCTGGGAACGGGAACTACTCGTTTCGCCTGCGCTCTGGTGGCCGCCAGCCCAGAGTGAAGCTTGTGGGGGAAAGCCCTCGGGAACCCCACAGGTGGATGATGGGGCACGCAGCCCGCCACCCCTTTTATATGGGGCAGCGTCGGTGGGGTGGCAGAGGTGGCATCCACCCGGAGCGACTGCCAGAGGCTGAACCTCAGGCGGGAATGTTAGGGTGGGGGCTTGGAACGTCCGTTCTTTGCGTCAGGATGATTGGTTGCCTCTACTGTCGAGGGAACTGGGGAGGCTCAGAGTTGAGGTGGCTGCTCTCGGAGGTGAGGAGGCCTGGCAGCGGTATGACCTGTGTAGGTTGCTACACCTATTACTGGTCTGGCCGCAGCGACGGCCACCATCTCCAGAGAGTAGCCATTGCCATCTCCAGCAGACTCCCGCCCTCGGTAGTAGAGGTTACTCCTGTTGATGAGCGTATAATGGTATTGAGATTGAAGCTATCTTTTGGCTTCATGTCTCTTATTGCTGTGTACGCTCCTACCGATGTTTGTAAACTTGACGTGAAAGAGATATTCTATGCCAGACTTACATCTGTGGTAGACAGATGTCCCTGACGAGATATTCACATTGTTCTGGGCGACTTCAATGCGGTATCTGGCTGTGATCGAGCTGGCTATGAGATGTCTGTCGGTCCCCATGGTTCAGGAGCTGATGCCGGTAGCGAGAATAGCCTCCTTTTCCGGGACTTTGCTAGGTCTCAGAAATTGAGGATTTCTGGCTCCTGGTACCAGCGCCCAGACCCACATCGCTGGACATGGTACAGTGATGCGGGTAATGCAGCCAAGGAGATCGACCACATACTCGTTAGCACTCGTTGGAGGATCCTTCAGAATTGCAGGGTGTACAGGAGTGCTGAGTTCTGTGGTACTGACCATAGATTGGTCGTGGCTACCCTCCGGGTCCACTTCAAAACCCCCCAGCAGTCAAATGATCACCCTAGGGTGTTTTATTTGGACAGGCTGAGGGAGGGGGAGTGTGCCCGCGGGTTTGCTGAGGCAATCTCTGATCGTTTCGCAATGCTTGGCAGTCTGGCAGACCCTGTTCTTCTGTGGGATACCTTTAAGCGTGAAACGCTTGATGCAGCTCAAGATATGATTGGTATTCGCCCGAGAGCAGTATAGAATTCCATCTCGCGGGAGATACTGGAAGCCACAGATGCATGTCGTGCGGCTCGTCTGACAGGGGATCGGGAATTGCACCGTTCTCATGTGCACAGAACTCGGTCCCTGTTAAGAAGGGACAAGGAACAGTTTATTAGGAGTCTTGCAGAGGAGGTAGAAGGTCATTTCTTAGTAAATGTCCTGCATACCAAGCCCTGAGAAAGCTGAACTCCAAGCCCTCTTCACAGGTGACAGCAGTTTGCTCAGTAAGTGGTCAGATCGTTTCAGATCCTGTTGCGGTGCGGGAACATTGGGCTGAGTATTTTGAGCAGCTGTACCAGGTTGACCCACCAACAGTTAACTTGGATGCGGGTAGTGTCGAGATCCCGCTGCCGGATCCACCTATCAGTGAGGACCCTCCCTCCCTAACTGAAGTTAGGGGGCGATTTCCAAGCTGAAGAGTGGTAAAGCAGCGGGTATCTGCGGCATATCAGCTGAACTGTTAAAGGCTGGTGGTGAACCTATGGCACGGGGGTTACATGCTGTCCTGGCTGCCATCTGGCAGTCTGGTTCCGTTCCTCCTGACCTGTTGAGGGGTGTGTCATCCCTCTCTGGAAGGGGAAGGGGGACCGTTGGGACTGCAGCAATCACCGAGGCATCACACTGCTCAGTATACCAGGCAAGGTTCTCGCCCACATCCTTCTGAGACGTATCAGAGACCATCTACTGAGGCACCAGAGACTGGAGCAATCCGGATTCACTCCTGGTAAGTCCACAATAGACCGTATCCTCGCGCTTCGAGTCATTGTAGAGCGCCGCCGTGAGTTCGGGCGTGGGCTGCTTGCAGCCTACATCGACCTCAAGAAGGCGTTCGATACGGTGCATTGGGAGTCACTTTGGGAGATCCTGAGGCTGAGAGGAATTCCAACAAGGATTATTGGACTAATAGCAAGCCTGTATACTGGTACTGAAAGTGCTGTAAAAGTGTGGTGGGGACCTGTCGAGCTTCTTTCCTGTTAGTTCAGGAGTGAGGCAAGGCTGTGTCCTTGCACCAACTCTTTTCAACACTTGCATGGACTGGATACTGGGCAGAGCTACTGTTCAAAGTCATTGTGGAGCAATGCTGGGCAATATCAGGTTACAGATCTTGACTTTGCTGATGACGTTGCCATTCTATCTGAGTCTTTGGAAACCCTAGTGGCGGCTCTCGATGCATTTAGCAATGAAGCGAAGCCCCTGGGTCTAGAGGTCTCCTGGACCAAGACCAAGGTCCAGGAATTTGGGGACTTGTTAGGAGAACCTGTTCAGTCGGTACGTGCTTGCGGCGAGGACATTGAAGTCACAGAGAGCTTTACATACCTTGGTAGTGTAGTTCATAACTCTGGGCTGTCAGACCATGAAGTCAGCAGACGGATTGGCCTGGCAGCAGGGGTCATGAACTCTCTCAACAAGAGTATTTGGAGATGTCGGTACCTGTGCAGAAGGACCAAACTACGGGTTTTCAAGGCCCTGATAATGCCAGTTTTGCTATACGGTAGCGAAACCTGGACATTGTCCTGTGCCTTGGAGGCTCGTCTTGAAGCCTTTTGTAATAGGTCCTTGCGCCAGATCATGGGGTACTGTTGGCGGGACCATGTGTCCAACCAACGGTTGCACCGTGAGACTGGCACAGGACCTGTTATCTGCACAATCCGTGATCGCCAACTCAGGCTATACGGCCACCAGGCTTGCTTTCCTCAGGATGATCCTGCCCATCAGGTCGTCTCTGTTAGAGACAACCCTGGGTGGAGGAGGCCTGTGGGACGACCGAGGAAGTCGTGGCTTGGGCAGATCGACCAAACCTGCCGTGAAGAAATAGAGATGGGCCGAGTCCTGCCTGGCGTCTAGCCATGAGGGATCCTCGTAGGTGGAAGCGAAGGGTGGATGCGGCTATGCGCCCCCATCGGCGTCAGCCCCCTTGATGATGATGATGATTAGCATTATAACTCTCATCATTCCTGTTATAATTATTTTCATTATTATTATCATTATCACTGCTATGATCATTCTTATTCCTATCATTACTATTACTATTGTCATTGTGATCTTTAATGTAACTATTATTCTAATTATCATTATTGTCATAATTATCATCTTTATTACAGTTTTCTGGTTATTTTTATCATTATCATCAGTATTGTAATCATCATCATTGTTGTTTTTGTTATTGTTTTCATCATTAGTATTGTTAGTATTATCATTATTGTCGTTATTATCATTATTGTTATTACTGTTCATGTTTTAGCTGTTATTGTTATCATTTATTATCATTGTTAAAGTTATTATCATTTCTTTATCATAGTTGTTACCATTAGTATTTTTTGTTGCTATTATTATTATCATTATTATTGCTATTATTATTGTCACTAACATTATTTTTATTGTTATTATTATAATCATTATTGATATCGTTATTACTTTTATTATCATTACCATTATTATTATTGTTATTATTGCCATCATTATTATTAATGTTGATACCAATGTTGCTAATACTTTTTATTTCTAATGTTATGATCACAATTCGTATCATTGCTACTACCATTGTTATGTTTATTATTACCATCATTATTGCTGCAATTATTATCATTAATATTATGATCAATATAATTATCAGCATTACTATCATTATTATTATTATTATCACCATTGTTAGTAGGTGTATCATTATTAATATTATCAGTGTTAATATTATTGTTATCATTATCATCATTAATACTATTATCAATATCATCATCAATATATTTTTTCTTATTATCACTTTTATTGTTATTGTTATCATAATCATTATTATTGTTTTCATTATTATTATCCTTATTATTATCATTTCTATTTTTTCTATTATTATTACTATCACTTTTGTTATGATTTTATTATCAATTTTGTTAATATTATCAAATTCATAATTTTCTCACTGCACCGTTATCATTGCCATTAAAATCATCACGTTTTATTGTCATCAGAATTGTTGTTCTTCACATCAGTTCTACTTGTTATTATTATTATCATAATCCTGTATTATTACTATTACTATCATTCTTGTTATCAGTATTATTATCATTATTGTTATTATTATTATTATTATTATTATTATTATTATTATTATTGCTATTACTATTACTATCATTATTAACATTATCATCATTATTGCTATTACTGTTTTTCGTGAACTTTGGGCTGAGTA
>NW_020870526.1:107067-119567 GCF_003789085.1 Penaeus vannamei | reverse complement strand
GTTTCATGATGTGTGCAATCTTTAGAAGTAAACGATAATAGTAGTTTACCATGCCGACAAATTCTTAAGTCCTTTAATAGTGGTGGGCCGGGAGAAACGTGTGCTGGCGATAGATATCTTGTGCCCAAGGAATTCTGCGGATGTGGGACTAAACTGGCACTTGTCCTAACATACCACAAGGCCGTTATCATGGAGTCGCTTGAACACTACCCGGAGATGTTCCAGGAAAAATAAGGATGTCCTCTACTTAGCAAGCACAGAAGAGAAGGTCTCCGAGGATGCGTCAATTGGGCGTAGAAAGGTAGCCCCTGGATTTCAGAGGCTGAATGTGGAGAAGTTAAACATATTAGTCTCGAAGGGTGTATGAGGTCTCCGACCCCACCCCTACCCCCGTTCCTCTATCCTGCACCATGCCCCCTGCCTTCTCCCTCTTTTATCATCCTCCTTACCCTTGTTTCCCTAAGCTCCCCCCCCCTCCCTCGTCTTACCTCTATTCCTCTTCCCCTTTTTTATTCCTATCTTCCCTCTCTCTCTTTCCTTTTCCCCTTTTCTACTCCTTTCCTTCCTTCCTCTCTTTCCTTTTCCCCATTTCTACTCCTTTCCTTCCTTCCTCTTTACTTTTCCCCTTTGCTACTCCTTTCCTTCCTTCCTCTCTCTCTCTCCTTTTCCCCTTTTCCACTCTTATCCTTCCTCCCCCCGCCCTCTTTTCTCATTTTACGTTTCTCTGAAACCTGTATTCTGTTTTATGTCATTCTCTTTTCGTCTTTCTACCTACGTTACTTCGTTTTCTATTACTCCTTCCCCTTTCGTTTCTTTCGTTCACTCACATCTATCCTCGTTTTCTTCTTTTCCTTTTTATTCTTTACCCTCTATACTAATCTCCTCGTTGTCTATTTTCCCTTTCCTTTAGTCATCTTACTCATTTCTTTCGTTTCCATCTCTTGGCTTTCGCTTATATTTCACCTTTCGTTCTTTTTCTTATTTCTTTCCTTTTCGCTCCTTTTCTTAATCTTACGTCCGTGTACCTACCCCCTATCCTCCACCCTAGCACCCTACCTGTCCCCTTGATACCCTCGATCCTTGGTCCCGAATCTTGCTCCGAACTTTGGGTAATCCAGCGGGCGGCGCTCAAACACGATGGAGAGAATTCCCGCCCACACACACGCTACACCTCGCTTACATTGCTGCCATAAGAATGATGTATATGTTTTAATTTAAAAATATATATATATATATTAGTGATTATTGTTTTCGAGTTTCCTTCTTGGGCTTCGAATCCTTTGAATCCCTGAGTGGCCGAATAAGCCCGGTGGCAAGTCATTTTTAATATTTATTCTTCTGTGAGATTTCATCGGCCCTTATTTAAGGTGAAGTCTCCTTTTTAAAACTATATAAGAGCCTATATATTTATCCTTTTTTATATATTCATTATTTTAATGTTTTTTAAAGAAACTATTTCCATAACCCCCCGCCCCTGACGTATTTTAGAAACTTCACTGGTTTATTTATAAGTTTAACTTTTAAGATTACTTTTAATGTCAATTTGATAATTATTATCTTTTGCTTTTTATCCTGGCTACTTATTTTATGAATTCTTGAATATTTTTCTTTTATGCTCACGACCTGCCACGTCACCTGCTTAATCATGTAGTATACTAATTAATGGAAGTCCATAGAGGAGATTCGAGTTTTTACTTTGTTCTGGTATTTGTTTTAACGCTTGAATGTACTGTTTTACTTGATCTGTAAACGGTGCTTTTAGTGCACTATTTTCGTCTTTTCTAATGTCCTTTTATGTATATTTTGGACGTTTGCTTAATCTATCTAATATTGTTTGCTGTTATTTTGCCAATATGTTAATTAATCTATTTAGAAATGATAGTCTATAATGTTTGTTGGAATAACTGTTGCCACATTGACGTGGCCCGCTTGTATAAAAACCCTCTCAAAATAAACCTGTACGGGAGTTGTCTCTGGACTCTTTGTGTGCTTACCCCTGGATTACCCGTTACTGTGGCGTCGCTGGAACTACAAGAAAATGTTGTGTCTGACTCTTTTACATGCCAGTTAGGATACTGCTGGACGTGTTGATTATAATTAATATTTACAACCCTGACGGTTAATATGTACTGGCCAGCACCAGCCAGGGATGCCCCCTTTTAATGTTCACCTGTCCCTTTAGGACGAGGGGACACTTGAACTTTTATATCTTATTTATTTTCTTAATATTCAGTGTTTTTTTTTTTTTTGTGTGTGTGTGTGTGTGTTTTTTTTAATTGCCTGCCAGTGGTGTATTTTATGAATTCACGAATTCACGAAGAAGCCAAGAACAACGCATAGCCAGACCCATTTTCTTAGGGAATATGTGCCTGGGGTATGGGACACTACGTCTCCTCATGGGGGAAGTGAACGGGCCCCTCCTTTCTTTAGGCCCTAAGCCGCCATCCACCACTTAGGCTGGATGATTTTCGGGCTTCCCCTTGACACCAAACCTTACAGGTGTAATAACTGCCGTCTTGGGTATATTTTCTGGGTAGACTGGTACTTGAAAGTAGCCCTTCAGGAGGTCGAGTTTAAAGAAAACCTTGGTTCCATGAAAGTTGGAGGTAGGATCCGCCATGTTGGGAAAGGGAAAGTGGTCTGATTCTGTGACCAGGTCAAGACGCCTACAGTCACCACATGGCCGCCAGGTGCCCTTGGGTTTTTACACAAGGTGCAGAGATGCCCAGGGACTTGATGCCTTCTGACAGATGCCCATTCGTTCCATGTAAGAGTAAGCTTTTTTGCTGTTTGAAGCTTCTCTGAAGTATACCGGGGGGGCCATCGTTTTTATGTCTGTAGAAGTTTTTTTAAGTCAGCAACTTTATTTAAAAGATTTGGGTAATCTGCCCTCACAATGCCGATTTCTGTGTACCGGTGGCGCGAATCAAGGGGTGTGGAGTGGAAAGTTGTCACATCCAGTCTACGGTTCGCGACGTTAACAAGTAGTCCGTGGTAATCGGGGAAGTCTAAACCCAGGAGAGGTGTTTTAACATCGACAAGGATGAAGTCCCAAATGAAGCTGCGTCTGTAGATGTTTTTCTAAGTCAGCAACTTTACTTAAATATCCTTAAAATAAGTTGATATTAACACAACAATTTATAAAGGAGAAATTTTGTTACAATTTTAATGGCCTTGTAAGATTATAAGGGTCATCCCTTAATTCGTCACGTTCTCTCTGAAGGGTCCGCATCGGTGAGTCAGGGGTAACTGTTACAATATATATATGTATATAAGTATATATGTATATTATATATATATGTATATATATGTATATATATGTGTATATATATATATATATATATATATATATATATATGTGTGTGTGTGTGTGTGTGTGTGTGTGTGTGTGTGTGTGTGTGTGTGTGTGTGTGTGTGTGTGTGTGTACATATGCATATATACATATATATGTGTGTGTATATATATATATATGTATGTGTGTGTGTGTGTGTGTGCATATGTACATACAAATATGTATACATATATATGCACACACACATATATTTAAGTAATTTGTTAGCAGCCGCTTCTGGGCAATATGCCATGTGTCGTACCCACCTTTATTGAATTGCATGGATAGCAATCCAACATGCAAATCAGTTGTCTTACAATATTTGCTTTACAAGAAAATATGCTAAGTTGCCCCACTACGTGTATGCACCATTTAGATTTATAAAGTAGGAATTCAAACAGAGGCGGGGCTTCCACTTGGTAAACGTACACCCAGCAGATTTAATGTGACCAAGAAAAGCAATGCGTAACTGTACAATAATGATATTGAAGTGGGCAACCATATTTTTTGTTACTTTTGGGCGGCCCCAAGATTTATTGTTGTTACCCCCCGTGCCCCCCACCAGAAAATTCTCTGGACCAGCCCCTGAGTTCAAAGCATAGAAAGTATATGATTTAATCATATTCGCATAAAAAGGACATCCCAAGAATTAATAATGCAACCAGAAAGGTAAATTGTTGATGTAAGAGTTGTGCTCGACACCGCAGCCTCCATATCCCCCTAGCGGCGGGTATCCCGCAACCCTCTCGCTCTCGGAGGCTACTTACCTGCCGCGTGTCCTTTCTCTACGTACTCTTTTTTTTTTCATTTACGCTTTTAAGAGAGTTAGGTTTTCTTTAGTCGTACCCATTTGGGTCTGGTTTTCTTTGGTTTTGTTCTTTTATTTTCTTTCGTTGTTTTATTTATTCGAGTAATTATTTAACTTGTTTTCTATTTTGATGTGTTAAATAAGTTTTACTCTGTTGTGTTCTTAAGTTTTATAATTCTTTTATATTTTGAAGATTATAAAGATGTATGACCGTGACGTCACGGCACCCTTGTTTCCCGCAAAATAAACAGTCGGTCCCAGCCCTTGGTACAAGCAATATCTGTGTTTTTATCCATCCCCACTTGGATGACTGAATTTGCATCCGGCTTCTACCAACAACGGAGCCTGCCAGATACTACAGGAAAGTTACGTGTCCTGACAGATTCTTTTATTAATTAGGAGTCGGATGAACTCGATTTATATAGTGATTACAAGAATAGTGAATGAATAATGTAAATTAAATCCAGTTTTATATACAGGCCTCTTAATTGAATTTTAGTAGTTTTTTATAACTTTTTTATATTGAGTTTATCTTTTATTATACGGGGAAAGCCCGCTGAAACGTACCATACTACCCACGCATCTTAGAACCCCTCCTTTGTCCGTTACCACCTTCATGGGGTTCTAGGTTATTCAGGGGGAACAATTATATAATTTCAAACGGCGTAAGGCACCCCCTGGGCTACGGAGCAGCATACTCTCACAACATATTTTTGGTGATCAGCGGCGGTACGTTTCAGCTTTTAACTTGTTTTAACTCGTGGGGCCTTTCTGCTTTTCTCTTTTTAAGGCTTTCATTTCGTTTTTTTTTCTTTCTTTTCTTTTCTTTTCTTTTCTTTTCTTTTCTCTCTTTACGGTTTATGACTCATTTTCCAACTTTTCTCTTTACACGGCTTTTTTTTTTTTTTTTTTTTTTTTTTTTTTTTTTTTTTGTCTTTTTATGGTTTGTCATTTCCCAGTTTTATTTGGTTTCCTTGTTTTGATTTTGCTTGGCTCATGTAGATTAGAAGTACCTTTTTATCATGTACTCTTAATGTTTCCTGTGCCCTAACAGTTAATTCAATTCTATTCCCGAACTATTATTCGTCACCCATTGCTTGCTTTTCAGAGTTTTTGCCTAATATTCCTGTTTATAGTGTGGTGTCGTTTTTGTCTAATATGCCGAGAGGGCGCGTGAAGAGCGTTATCATAGACTTCAAGGGCGCCGCAACTTAATGTCTACTAACCAACCAGCGTCTACAAGTCAACCAGTATCTAGAGCATCTTCTCCTGCAGCCAGTGCTTCGAATCCGGACATTCGACGGGCAGTTCAGGTGATGGAGGGTGAAATCACCCTCTTTGAAGAGCTGATGGGGAGAATCAACAGCCTCTGCACAGAGTTTAGGGACTACAGGGAGCGAAGCGACCAAAGATTTGAGCAGTATGAAGAAGCCCTGCTTTAGGGTGAGGTCGGTGACAGGGCAATACCACCCACTCCAGGTGAAGATGTCAGGCTGCAAGAGAAGGATGATATTATCCAAGATCTACGGAACTAGCAGGAGGAGCAGTCCTAAATGTTAAATGAAGTTCGTCGAGCAAGCTAGAACCCCACGCGCTGACCCACCTCAGGAGCGTCAGAGGGAACAAGATATCGAGGCCCTTCGTCAGCAACTTCGCCATCAGGATGCAGCACGACTGGAGGCAGACAGACTGGCCAGAGCTTCTACTAGGCCAGCTGCAGAAGTTCTCAATTCGGTAGTCCATCACGACAGCAGCGTTGGAATTGATACAGCTCCATGTATACCTAAACATTAAATGCTCTCTATTCCACTGACTGGTCCTAATCCTCCAGCTCGAACTATCCACTCTTCTGACACAACACACCAGTGGGACCACGTGCCTGCGTCACGGCCAGCTGTTCTGCCAGATCGCAGCTTCCCACCTCGGGTTTGCCATGACCCTCTCTCATCGCAATCTTCAGGTGCTGCAGTGAACTACTAATTTCCGCGGGGATGCCCCAGCCTCTCAACCCCTCTGAAAGAATCAAGAGATGGAAGGTTGGATACGTGCCCCGGAAAATATCGTGAAACCAGCAAAAATCGAAGGCATATATACAAGCAGCCCGGGCAAGTTGTAGAGGGGCTGCAGAGCTTTTGATTAATTCGCCATTATTCGACATCACTGCCGATTGGCAGTCCTTTAAAGCCGCCCTGCGCAACAAGTTTCAGGGAACATACACAGCATCTGACTTCTACAAGGTGCTGTACAATATTCCCCTTGCCCCATCCCAAGCACCTATGGATTTCTTTTTACAGCTGGAAGGGAATGTTTATCAGGGTTACAGAGACCATTCTGGCTTCGTGACTTCTTGGCACTCAAGGAAGATGGTAGCCCTTCCCAGGTTGCCGAAGCTGCTCAGTGTATATGGAATTCAAGGCACGGAATTCAGCATTCTACAGAACCTGCTCCAGATCCAGAGGTTCCAGCTCTATACACCAATCGTCCTACACGTGCCCGTGATGCATATGCCATGCCTGTTGAAGCCACTAATCCACATGCGCCTACCATCGTCTGGCCACACATGATATCATGGAATGCCATGCTAAAACCCGAAGGTCCTCTGCCTCTCCACCCATGAACAGGCATTGCTTCCAGTGCCGAAGTTCACAGCACTGTGTCAGACAGTGTCCCTTTCGCACAGGCCAGGGTGCCGTCGCTCCCAGAACCGCTGGCCAAGAAGAACCAGGGGACGTATACCATGATCCCTACAACAGACCAGAAAGCGGTGGCAGTGGGGACAACCCCAGGACACACAGGACGACCACTCGTGCCACTCAATCTTAATGGCATCACTGCCATCGGCTTCCTCGACACCAGTTCACAACCAGTAACAACTATCATCAGCGGACCTTTCAGCTAATTGACCCCCATGGCACCATGTGCATAAGAATGATCTCAAGGTGTGACAAGACCCTCGACACTATTGGAGAAGTGATTCTTTCTTATTGCCTAGCCTCCATCCTAGAAATTCCCCACCAGGTCGCTGTTTGTGATGCAAAATTCCCTGGAGATGTCCTGATAATGGACTTCCTCCATCGAAGAAGCTTCAACCTCTCATCCAGTGCTGAGGAGGACCGGGCGTGTCTTGCTATTGAAGGACAGCCATTCCCAGTGACCTACACTGACACTCCCACTATACAGATTAGTGTCGTGTCTGCAGAGGCTACCGGCTTAACGAACCCTATGAATTCAAGATGCAGCACTGCTCCACCAAGTACGCAGTCAGTAGATATCTCAGGAGCAGCAGTACGCTTTTGACGGACAGTAGAGCTCCCGCCACACACAGGGTGCTTTGTTGAAGGTATCATAGGCAGATCTGGACCTCCTGATGGTGACATTATGATCATGCCCCAAGTGCTGTTTCCTCTCGTCCTGCATGGTTACCACTGCCACGGAACGCCAGTGTCCTGTGTGGACAGTCAATGACATGGCAAGGGTGGTACGTTTGACACAGGGGACGCGCTTAGGAACAGTGACAGCTGTGGAAAGGATATATGCATCGGCAGGCACACCCTCAGAAGCTGCTGGTGACCCTTTTGAGAGTTCTGACCCTTTAGAGGACTCATTGGAGGAGGATGATTTTGTTTGGGAGGAAGATAACTTGGACCAGACACATGAATTGTTTGATTTTGGCTACGAAGATGACACTGCCTCCACTCATTGGGAGCTGCCTCCTTCCCAGGCACTTGCCGCTGTTGCATCAGTTGACGTGAGGGCAGATCAAGGATTGCAAGATGAACCCACCATCAACTTGGAACATCTTGAGCAGTCCCAGCATCAGGAGCTACAGAAGCTTTTTCATCGCTACAAAGTCCTTTTTGATGGTGGCAACAATGTTGTGGGTCACATACCTGACATCCAACACCGGATTGATACTGGGAATGCAGCCCCAGTTTGTACACGCTAGTGGTGACTCCCTCAAGCTACCCGTCATATTCTTCGTCAGCAGTGTGACAGCATGCTTCAGGCTGGCGTTATTGAGCCCTCCTCATCACCATGGCTCAGTCCTATTGTGCTAGTAAGAAAGAAGGGTGGGGATTTACGATTTTGCGTTGATTACCGGAAGGTCAATGCGGTCACGACAGCAGATACGTATCCCTTACCTCGTATAGATGAACTTATCGATGAGCTGGGCACGGCCGATACATTTACAACCCTAGATGCCAAGGCAGGTTATTGGAGCATTGACGTTCATATAAAAGATCGACCCAAGACTGCCTTCAGTGATGGGTACCGGCTATTTCAGTTTCGCCACCTCCCCTTTGGTCTAAGTACAGTCCCGTCTACCTTCCAAAGAACCATGAATCTGATCTTGTCACCAGTCTTAGGCCGTCACACCTTGGCCTATCTGGATGACATCATGGTCTATTCGAGGGGGTTCTCTCAGCATCTAATCGACTTTGAAGAGACCCTGAAGCTTTTAGGAGCAGCAGGTTTAAAGCTGAACCCTGATATGTGCAGCTTTGCAGCCAACACCATCAACTTCCTTGGGTTCACTATATCCCAAGAAGGAGTGGCACCAAATCAGAGCAAGGTTGCTGCCATCAACGAAACCCCTACACCCTAAACTGTTAAGGAAGTACATAGGTTCCTGGAGGCCACAGGCTTCTTTCGGAAGCACATCGAAGCATACACAAACATTGCAGCCCCACTTCACCTCCTCAAGAAGGGGCAGTCCTGGAAGTGGAGCAAAGAATAAGAAGCCGCCTTAAAGGAGCTGAAAAGAAGGCTTGCATCAGCACCTGTGCTCAGGCAGCCAGACTTCTCCCGACAATTTGAGCTACACACTGATGCCAGCAGTATAGCCCTTGGTGCAGTGCTTATCCAGTGTGATGACCGGGGATTACCACATGCGATCGCCTATTATAGTAGGAAGCTGCAGGATGCCGAGACCCACTACCCTGCCACTGATTGTGAAGCATTAGCAGTGGTTGAGGGTGATCTGGACAGAGGTTCTTGGTGCTGACAGATCATCGTCCATTAGTGCACATCTTTAAACATCATACTAAATCTCCTCGCATGACCCGGTATGTGTACAATCTGTCTTTCTATGATTTCGAAGTCCGTTATAAGGAGCGCCCTACGAACTATGTACCAGATTTGTTATCTAGGCAGATTGCTCCAATTCATGTTAATTAATGAATTATCACCTCAGGAGTTGGCAGTGGAACAAAGCAAGGACCCTAGACTCCAGGAACTCCTTGCTTTTTTGGCAGATGGCACTCTGCCGAAGCGGAAACCACCTCTTCCTCTCTCAGAATTTGAGGAAAGGGACTGAGTCTTGTATCACTAAAACACCTGCCTGACAAGATTATTTACCAGTTGTGTGTTTCAGAGAAACTACAAGTCAGCCCTGCAGGCAGCGCACACCCCTCCACTTGCTATGCATCCAGGGATCTACAGAACATGTTTTATTGGCCCAAGATGCTACATGATGTCCGGAAGTATGTGGAACAGTGCACCAACTGTCAACAGTCGTGAGTATCCCAGAGAGTTCCAATGGTTGAAGCTCCCCTGGCACTTTACCCTCTGGAACGGGTGTTGATGGACATCGAACTTAATACAGGCACTGATGAGATGGGGACCGACCATATTTGATCAACACTTGGTGTATTCAGATTGTACCACTGAAAGATATTACATCATCCAGAGTACATCGAGCATTTCTGGATAACTGGGTGACATCTTGGCCCTCCTCGTGTTATTCAGACAATTAATGGTAGGAAGTTTATAGCTCAGGAATTTGAGGAAATGGTTGAAATGTTCCGTACTTCCCATCATTTCAGTATCCGATACAACCCTATCCAGTGGTTTAGTGGAATGCACCAATCGCGTAGTCAAAGCAGCTCTAGAGCGTTATGTCTTGCTCTAAATTCTGCTATACACAGATCGACTGGAGAACAGCCTATCTACCTACTCACTGGAAGACATACCTACTTTCCTGTTGGGTCAACTAACGAGGCTGTGTTTAATGATAAATTGGACTTTCAGGAACTGGACTTTCAGTCCTACAATCAGCATGTGAGAGCAACCTTCACTCCAAATGTTGGCCAGCTGGTATGGTGTAAGGAGATGGTGCCTCGTCCCATAGGGCCTAAATGGCGCGGTCCTACGCGTTTTGAAAAAAAATTGGTCCCGTGTCTTTTTGAAGTGCAAGAATTGGATTCTGGTAAGGTCCTTCGTGCTCACCTTAATCATTGCGATCTAACCACCCCCCAGATGAACTGTCTTATGCAGATGGCAACGAGGGACCAGATGACGCAGGTAACCATGAAACCGATCATTTGGTCGCCCTGCTGACTTCCCACGTTCGAGATCCCTCATCCACAGTTGAAACAGATAGGTGTCAATGAGAATACCTGGTGTTAGGGACCTTAGGACTAGTGCGCCCTTGGCTAACGCCACGCTGGCGTGAGGATTGGTTTCTTATTTTTGTTTGCATTTACTTGGTTTTAGTATCAGATGATTTTCACCTTTTTATGTTTTGTTCCTAGTCACCTCCTTTTATTTTGTGTTTGTCCCGCTTTTATTATTTGTTTTGAAGTTGGTTTTACTCTTCTCATCTGATCCTCACCTTTTGTTTTGTTTGTTTTGTTTCTTATATCGTCCAATTGCTTGTTTTGATTGGCGTTTTCTTATATTTTATACTCTGCACTCATTTTATTCTCTCTGATACTGGCATTCCGTTTTACTTCCTTTAATTCCATTAATTTTGTATTTGATTTTCTGTTCTTTTTGTTTTCATTATATATTTTGAGTTCACTTTTACCATTCCTGTCCACTCCTTGGATCTGTCAGGACTCAAGCTCTTTTCCTTTCCCAGGTCTTTGCTGTTTCCTTCGACCCAGGGCAGGGGGAGGAAACTGTAAGAGTTGTGTTCGACACCGCAGCCTCCACATCCCGTAACGGCGGGCATCCCGCAACCCTCTCGCTCTCCCGCTCTTGGAGGCTACTTGCCTGTCACGTGTCCTTTGTCGTGTATTTTTTTTTTTTTTTTTTTTTTTTTTTTTTTTTTTTTTTTTTTTTTTTTTTTTTTTACTCTACGTACTAGAGAGTTGGGTTTTCTTTAGTCGTACCCATTTGGGTCTGGTTTTCTTTGGTTTTGTTCTTTTATTTTCTTTCGTTGTTTTATTTATTCGAGTAATTATTTAACTTGTTTTCTATTTTGATGAGTTAAATAAGTTTTACTCTGTTGTGTTCATAAGTTTTATAATTCTTTTATATTTTGAAGATTATAAAGATGTATGACCGTGACGTCACGGCACCCTTGTTTCCCGCAAAATAAACAGTCGGTCCCCGCCCTTGGTATAAGCAATATCTGTGTTTTTATCCATCCCCACTTGGATGACTGAATTTGCATCCGGCTTCTACCAACAACGGAGCCTGCCAGATACTACAGGAAAGTTACGTGTCCTGACAGATTCTTTTATTAATTAGGAGTAGGATGAACTCGATTTATATAGTGATTACAAGAATAGTGTATGCATAATGTAAATTAAATCTCTTAATTGAATTTTAGTAGTTTTTTTCTTTTTTATAAGGCCAGTTTATTTTTATTTAACTTTTTTATATTGAGTTTATCTTTTATTATACGGGGAAAGCCCGCTGAAACGTACCATACTACCCACGCATCTTAGAACCCCTCCTTTGTCCGTTACCACCCTCATGGGGTTCTAGGTTATTCAGGGGGAACAATTATATAATTTCAAACGGCGTAAGGCACTCCCTGGGCTACGGAGCAGCATACTCTCGCATTGACAAAGAAAATATCTGAATTTCAATACTAGAATAAAGACATCCAATTGAATTGCAAAACAAAAAGTCATAACACAAAATAATCAAACAAAATATCACTTTGTGAAATATGCAGCATGTACAATCAGAAAGCTAACTATCGTTACCTTTATTTGTGGTCAATGAGAAGCTGAACTTTTGTTAGCCCCTCCCATGGGTAGTGTATGTCTATGTATTTATAAATTTGATGATCTTTTATCATCTAAAAAATAAAATAAGTAATATGCCTCTAACTTAATAAGATTAGGAATAGTATATGCACCTTGGATACGTCTCACAGTTCGCGAGCAGCATCGTCGCTCTTCACAGTAATGTTGTAGACAAAATGAAAATGACAATAGCCACAATGAGAATTGAAAATAATCGTAACTTCTCGAACTCTTCACGTTCCTCCTCAGACAAAAACCGAAATGGATGCATTTCGGTTTTTGTCTGTAAAACATTTTGGCCATTTTCATTTACATTATATATATATATATATATATATATATATATATATATATATATATATATATATATATATATAT
>NW_020870526.1:99567-102067 GCF_003789085.1 Penaeus vannamei | reverse complement strand
TTATTATCATCAATATTGTTATGAAAAATACATTTATCATTGTTATCATTACCATTGCTATTGTTATTATTATGATCATTATTATCATCATTCTGGTTATCATTATTACTACTATTATCATTATCTTTGTTATGATTATCATAAGTACTATTATCATTATCATTATCATTATTATTACTATTATTATCATTATCATTTTTATCATTATTGTTATTATTGTTATTATTATTATTATTATTATTATTATTATTATTATTATTATTATTATTATAATTATTATTATCATTATTATTATTATTATCATCATCATCATCATTATTATTATTATTATCATCATCATCATTATCATTATTACTATTGTCATTATTTATAATATTATTATCAATATAACCATCATCAGTATGAACTTAATCAGAGTTATTATTAGCATTAGCAATAGTCGTTACCATAGTTTTGTATAATTGCTTTTTCACCATCTTCATTATCTCGTTTATAATCTATTGATAATAAGAATAATAATGGTAATTACCATTGTAATTATTGTTACAATTATTATTATGATGTATATTGTTTTTAATATCCTTACTATCATTGTTTTTTTTTTCAAAATCATTAGCATTATCATGATCATCATTATTAGTAATGTTGTTAGTATAACTGCTAACAATGTCATCAGTGTTATTAACGCCAGCATAACCATAGTATGGTTGCTGTCATCACCAAAGTCGACTTCATAGATAGAGTATTTGTAGTTATCATTTTCATTGCTGTTATTGTTATTGCTTTCAGTCTGTGGACACGCCCTTTTCCATGCGTATTACATAAATAAAAATACAATATTTCAAACTGATAAACATGTGTAAAAGCAAACGAATTAATAAATCAGAATCATGGACTGGTTATGGTACTTCATCAAAACTCGAGTCGATTCTTGTGTACGTGTAGCCGTGGTTTAGAATATCACCTCACAAAAAATGTGAATCATGGTTTTCATTTAAACTCGTTACCATGAATAATTTTACTACGCCAATAAAGTTTTTCATTCAGGAAAGATGAATTGCGTAAGGAAAAAATATAATTGAAGAGGGTATCTAGGCTAACATCAACACCTGGCAAGAGTGTGGTTCAAGTAACACCTGTGGATTAGAGCTCTCATATATCGTGTGGTGTGATGTGCGTCACCGGGAGCGCTAAAACGTTTTTATAACTGAAATGATGAATGATAGCAATGACAATAAAAACTACAATAATAATGATGGTAATAATTATGATATTGATAGTCATGTTGATTATGGGGAGGAGGAGGATAGTAATAATAGCCATGTGATGATGATGATGGTAATGATAGTAATAGCAACGATGCATTTATTTTTTTCTTTGCTAGTGTTATTGCTTTCATCTGTAAATTCATCTTTGCTCAGCTTTTCTGGTTAAACCAAAAATATTGCAAAATTATTATTTGATTCATGTTGTTTGTTGGTTTTGGCGATTAGAAAACCTAAATACGCACACTTCCGAAATCGTTTTTACTATGTATGTTGCAGATGAATTTCTCTAAACAATATATATCATATATCGGGAGCGGCGCTGCCGATGTGGCATGTGGCAGGAAAGAGGAATCCACATCTCTCTGTCACTCTCACTCACTCACTCTTCCTCTCTCTTTCATTCCTCTCTCTCTCTCTCTCTCTCTCTCTCTCTCTCTCTCTCTCTCTCTCTCTCTCTCTCTCACTCACTCACTCACTCACTCACTCACTCACTCACTCTCTCTCTCTCTCTCTCTCTCTCTCTCTCTCTCTCTCTCTCTCTCTCTCTGAAGATACGTATGTGACAAACATGTAAGATTATATAAATCTGTAGAATATAGTAATTAGATATATATATAGCTGGGTTACACACACACACACACACACACACACACACACACACACACACACAACACACACACACACACACACAACACACACACACATACACACACACACACACATACACACACCATATATATATTTTATATATATATATATATATATATATATATAAAGATATGTATGTGTGCATGTAAGTATATATATGTACGTATGCACACATACAAACACACACAAACTCATATATATGTGTATGTTTGTGTGCGAGTGTGTGTGTGTGGGTGTGGGTGTGTATGTGTGTGTGTGTGTGTGTGTGTGTGTGTGTGTGTGTGTGTGTGTGTGTGTGTGTGTGTGTGTGTGTGTGTGTGTGTGTGTGTGTGTAACCCAGCTATATATATATCAAATTACTATATTCTACAGATTTATATAATCTTACATGTTTGTCACATACGTATCTTCACATATACATATACATATGCATATACGCCTGACCATTGCTTCCCCTGCTTATTCCTCTCTTCTTACCACACCAATGATGTGTTGTCTATCCCCTTCTGCAAGAGCTATGTATTGATGTAACGCTTGCATTATTACAACAATTATCCATTATAGCTTATGATTTAAAATTAAAT
>NW_020870526.1:67500-72500 GCF_003789085.1 Penaeus vannamei | reverse complement strand
ACTAATCAGCTCCTCGACCTTATTGAAGTCTGGAGATCAAAGACACTCACGAGGCAAGCTGACTTGGACATCCAAATGGCTCTGTAAAACGTTTCCCAGAATACTGCCTTGGATCCCTTGCAAATTACTTAGATTTGGTATTAGCGGTAAAGTGAAATATACATTGACATCGCTGATAATGAAAATCATCATTATGTTCATGAATATTATATTATGAACCTGTAAATACAATAATTGTAGAATATAATTATTGCCATAAAGAATTCGAACATGCTGGATGGTAACCCTGCTTTATAATAATAATTTAACAAACAGGAAAGTTACAGACAGAAAAAAGTGAGACTTGCAAGGGAAAAAATATCCATTCAGTGTCGAATGACTGGTTTCGTCACGGAGGAGCATGTAATGAGTGATTTCATATTGCATTTCCCAAGGATGCAATCAGATAGATATGACAATGAGCCTAATATTAAACAAATATTGTAATATCGTTGCATTGTGAAAAGGGAAAGGAAAGTTATCACGAGTGTTTCAGGCTAGAAAAAGCGCGCAAAGCTATCCATATTGTTAATAATTAAGGTAATGAAGAATCCCATATGTCCGAACAGTCTCTATTGTACGGAGAAACAACATCAATTCCTGAAGACCTAACTAAGTTACGGGAAACCTCTCGGTTATGGTTGTTTTCATGAATATACAAGGGTTTGTTATATGTCAATTAAATGAGTAAAATATGTATATCTCAATGAAACGGGAAGGTGTCACATTTATAGCGGGTAAAGATACAAAGATATGTGTTATATGAGAATTGGATGTTCACTGGATGTTCATTAGATTCGTGCTTTCCTCTGAGGTGATGGTCAGATCTGAATTATGAAAAGAAAAACGGGTTAATGATCTAAAGTTATCGTTAGATTTTTTAGAAGGTGACAGGAAGAGCGGTAACTGAATAATCAAGTGAATATGTACAAGAAAGATTTGTTTTAAGAGTGCAGATTTTAATTGAGTTTTGTATGATGCAGCATTATTTCATATAATAAAACTCATACAGAGGCGGAGGATTTTTTTTTTCCAAACAAATGAATAATTGTACATCTGACCTTAGGGGAAATGTCAACAAATAAAACATTCCCTTTAAAATCACAGAAAAGGAGAAGCATACGCAAAATGAGCAATGAACACTCAATGAAATATGATACATTATCATATATCAATAAACACATTTTCACATTATACGAAAACCATAAATTTACAAAAAGAATCCTCATAGAGGGAATATATAAAATATATATATATATAATATATATATATATATATATATATATATATATATATATATATATATATATATATATATATATATATATATATATATATATATATATATATATATATGTATGCATATATATATACATACATACATTATATATATATATATATATATATATATATATATATATATATATATATATATATACATATATATACAAATACATACATATATATGTGTGTGTGTGTGTGTGTGTGTGTGTGTGTGTGCTCGCACATCTTTGCCTTTGAGGTGAAGCCGGTCATCCCTATGGCTATCTCTTGCAGATAAGAGTTATGTTTAGTCACAACGCTAGAAAGAGCCGTTCAGTCTACCTCCCGCAGGAAGGATCGCCGGGAAGTTGATGCTGGAGGCAGGGAGTGCCATGCTCAGCCTGCCTCTGGCAACCGCACGTCTTAGTTTCAGTCCTACCTTTTGGACGATGGATGTGCTAATGCCATCCATGCTTCCAATCATCCATCCATCCATCCTTGCAGTCATCGATCCATCTCTCCACCCATACATTTATTCCTTTATTCATTCATGAATCCTTCCATCTCTCTCTCTATATATATATTTGTCTATTCTCCCTCTTTCTATATAACTATCTATATCAACACGTTTGCATTCTGAGAGAGAACTGCGTGTAGATCATGGTCTATATAACCCTTATTAATTCATATTGAGACAGTTATCTAGGTAAAAGTTTCTTGCTATTTTAACCATTCACTGGATGTTCATTTTTTTCAACAACAATAAAATAATAATGATAACAGCACAACGTAAACCCACACAGCACTGTGTGATGAGCTCAGTTCCATAGTTCACAACGAAAGTTATAGTGATAGGAGACCAGTGTTGAATTTGAAATTACAAATATTTGTTTAACATCAAAAGTAAAGTTGGAGCAAAACAGGTCGCAAAGCAAGAATCCTTTTTAGCTTAATAGCTATCTTAATCAATCAGATCAATGCGTAAAAGACCTGTTTGTATGTCCATTGGCGCTAGCACCTCCCGAAAATGACAGGGACAGTTAGAGCCGTAGAGAAGGTTTGTGGATATTTCCTTGGTCAATTTCGTTCCAGTTGTGTTGTGGATGAGAGGTTCTTCTTAGGCCTTTCTTACGCAAGAGTTTAAGATTAACGGGTTAGTGGTTTATAATTTCAACTTTATTATTTTCAGTGTTATTATTACTCTCTCTCTCTCTCTCTCTCTCTCTCTCTCTCTCTCTCTCTCTCTCTCTCTCTCTCTCTCTCTCTCCTTCTCCTTCTTTTCTCCTTCTTCTCCTTCTCCTTCTCTTCCTTCCCTTCCCCTTCCTTCTACTCTTCTTCTCCTTCTCCTTCTCCTTCTCCTTCCCTTTCTCCTTCCCCTTCTCCCTCTCTCACTCCCAACTGCGTTCCCTTCTCTCTCCCATTCCTTCCTTCCCCTAGAAATCATTATTTTCTCACTGATCTCATTAACCCTACTGAACCTTTTCACTTCTTCCACTAGTTCCTTCGTATGCGCCACAGACAAAGAACCTCCACAACTTCCACAAATCGTCATTAGAGCCAATTCTCTATCAGAACGTTTACCTTTTACAAACGGGTTCAAAATGGAAGAGGGAATGAAGTCCATACTGATGTACAGGGCTCAGTAATTCGCTCAAGGTTGCATTTCTGCGAGAATTGTGGAGTAACCGAAAAACCGTAGGGATACGTGACGGTAAGACTGTGTATGATTTTATGCTATTTTTTCCAAATCGTAGAAAGCGTTATTTGATTATTTGGCATCTCGTGTTTGATTTAAGAAATGGAAAAGGAAAACCAATAACTTCCAGAAATCACGCTTCGACATACAATTACGGATCCGCTAAGTGAGAGCTCTTAGGAAAATGAGTTTGCCACGACTGGTTATAAAGAATTTAAAACGGGAAATGTGTTACACACGCATCGCAAAAATAAATTCGGAACAGATCCCTGAGTCTCAAAGGGAATAATTTTGTTGAAAGTAAAAGGCGAAGTAAGACAACCAAGTTCGTGTAATTTTTCTAAGGATATTTAAAAGGATTTTGAAATTGCAATCAAGGTCGTGGGTAATGAAAGGTTCCCATTCATCTCTGCGGACATAGAAAGATGAATAGGATATTTTAAAGATATTGAAGTATCTGAAAATGAATAGACATCCAAAGAGGGAACAATAAAGAAAATAATAATAAAAAATAAATAAAAAATATATAAAAAAGGGTAAAAAAGCAAATTGGGGACTGCATGTGAGAACAACTTTCTTTCTTTTCAAATATGGAACGAGAATTTTTTCAAAGCAGAATGAAAAGCGTGAAAGGAAAAATAAATAAACAAACAGATAAAAAGAATAAATAAAGAATTGACAAAAACGAAAGCGAGTGTGATGAAAAAACTTCAACAATGTAAGTGTTCTCGAAAAAGGAAATAGAATGTTGTACGAATTTGTTGGAAAAGCCGGCAAAGGAAGAGAGAAAGGAGAAATAATCTCAACGAAAACTGAAACGGAATTATTCCAATATTTTCTACGAATGTTATTGTTCCATTTTATTTATGAATATACTTAACTTTTCATCTGCCTGTGCCTGTTTATCCATCTATATGTCTGTTAGTCTGCCTATTTATCTGCCTGTCCATCCATCCATCCATCTATACATCCATCCTTCCATCCATCCATCCATCCATCCATCCATCCGTCCGTCCATCCATCCGTCCATCCCCATCCGTCCATCCATCCATCCGTCCGTCCATCCATCCGTCCATCCATCCATCCATCCGTCCATCCATCCATCCGTCCATCCATCCTTCCATCCGTCCATCCATCCATCCACCCGTCCATCCATCCATCCATCCATCCATCCATCCATCCATCCACCATCCCATCCGTTCCATCCATCCGTCCATCCATCCTTCCATCCATCCGTCCGTCCATCCATCCATCCATCCATCCACTCATCCTTCCATCCATCCATCCACCCATCCTTCTATCCATCCACTCATCCTTCCATCCATCCATCCATCTACCCATCCTTCTATCATCCACATCCTTCCATCCATCCATCCATCCACCCATCCCATCCATCCACTCCATCCATCCATCCATTCCATCCTTCCATCCATCCGTCCGTCAATCCACCACCCTTCCATCCATCCCGTCCATCCAACCATCCTTCCATCCATCCGTCCGTCCATCCACCCACCCTTCCATCCATCCGTCCATCCTTCCATCCATCCATCCATCCATCCTTCCATCCATCCATCCATCCGTTCATCCTTCCATCCATCCGTCCGTCAATCCATCCACCCTTCCATCCATCCGTCCATCCTTCCATCCTTCCATCCATCCGTCCGTCCATCCATCCGTCCATCCATCCTTCCATCCATCATCCATCCATCCATCCCATCCATCCATCATCCATCCATCCACATCCATCCATCCATCCATCCATCCGTCCGTCCATCCATCCGTCCATCCATCCATCCGTCCATCCATCCATCCGTCCGTCCATCCATCCACCCATCCTTCCATCCATCCGTCCATCCTTCCATCCATCCACTCATCCTTCCATCCATCCATCCATCCACCCATCCTTCCATCCATCCACTCATCCTTCCATCCATCCATCCGTCCATCCTTCCATCCATCCGTCCGTCAATCCATCCACCCTTCCATCCGTCCATCCTTCCAT
>NW_020870526.1:40000-42500 GCF_003789085.1 Penaeus vannamei | reverse complement strand
GTGTGTGTGTGTGTGTGTGGGTCAACACGGATAACAGACCAAGGTAGAATAAGAAGTAACAATGGACAGGTCCTATATGTCGGAGACAGAACGATAGATGAACAAAGTGACAAATTGGAATATATCTAACACAGGGAGGATGGGGCCAGACCAGGGACAAGAGGGCTGGACGAATTAACGAAATTCGGAGGCCAAAATTGGAAACAGAACGGTAAATTTGGAAAAGATTGGGATGATACACACGTATATGTGTCTATTATATAATTATGAATATATATATATATATATATATATTATATATATATATATATATATATATATATATATATATATATATATGCGCCTAAGTAGCGTATAATGAAATCTTCCGTTCCTCTGCAAAATTATACAAACTAAGATTAAGTGTTGCTTTAGTGAATGAGTGCGTCCACACACACTTATACCTTTAGTTTGTAGGCACGTAAATGGATGTTGCTACTATGTACCTGATGATAAAGTTAATAGCGAACAAAGAAACGAATCTGATGTGGACTATAATTCTGATACTTTTTACTACAGTTCACATTCTGTATTTAAATATAAACGAATTATTCGTTGCTCGACGTTCTTTTCCACACTTCATTTCTACAAAATATTGTGAATCGTCCTTAATTGTGGTGACAAAAGAAATGAAAAAGAGGAATATTAAACTCGGGACAATATTGCAGATTTACATATGAATCGAGTAAGATTATACATGCAAACGGCAACGGATTAACATACCAAGGCATTACGACAGTCGAGGGAGAAAATCATTGGACAATTAAGCGAATGTCGATTCAGTTGCGTTTGGCCGGTCCTCCACTGAAGACGAGCGCGTGTGAGACCCTACGTCTTCAAGGTCTCATACGCGCCGTTGAGTGTTTAGCCGAGGCAATAGGAGTGGCTGTGCGTGTTCTCGACATCTTAATAAAGCTGATTACATGTATGAGCTTGATGCCATCTTGACAAGCCCTTGGCTTACCACTTGAAGAGTGAATCACCGAATGAAACAGAAGCTGAAATCAGTGTTTGTGCACTTGCAAGCCCCGATAGTCTCCAGGGTGGCCTCGTTACCCTTCACCTCTCCTCTACCAATCAGCTCCAAGGGCCTGAATAACCCAAGATGCTATGAATAGGAGATGGGGAAACGACCTCCGAGCGTCTCTGGGGATCGGAGGGCAAAGGACATCTTCTCAATTACTCCATTACTCTTGGACTCAAAACGTCATTCCTACTAAGAGGAGCAAATTCGGAAACAAATATTATCACTCATTTTGAAGAAACTTTGTCCTTACTATTATTTATCATATTGTTGCTATTGAATATCAATGTCATTATCTTGATTTTTTTCATGATCAGCATCATTATCATCATCCAATCATATTATCCTTGATATCATCTCATCAGCCTATCTGATATTTTGGTATATTCTTGCACATGCTAAAAGCAGCATTATGACACATTCTGATAGATACCGAAAACCGCGTCTATTACGTTCCAAATGATTATTTTTTTCCACAAATATATGATTTGATTTTCTGGTGTTTTCCATTAATGTCTCCTCCATGCTAGACCATGGACACTATAAACCCGCACGTTGTTCATCCAACACAAATTACAATTTATAATTGTTCGCTACACATTACCATGTACATTGCTGCACATTTATACTGATATAACTTACATAACCTACTTGTAAAAGTGAATTTTAAAAAATGCTTCTCGTTTACAAGCGAGTTACATAAACTCCGAAACTAGTTGTGCAATTCAGACACTTAGCTTATATTAAATTCTCAGTCTGGCAAAGGACTGCTTCGTTTTGACACAACTTTTAGGTAATTGTATTTGACACATTTTGGTAAATTCTGATCTATCGTGGATACACTATTATCATTATTATCTCTATCATAATTATAATCATATTCATATCCATAATCACAATCAGGATCATTATCATTAGCGTTATCAAAATCATTATCATCATCATCAGAAACGTAATTATTATTATTATTATTATTTTCGTTATTATTATTATTTCATTAGTACCATTTTTATTATTGTTAATATTATCATTATTATTGTTAGTAGTAGTAGTAGTAATAGTGATATCGTTATCATTATTGTTATTATCATCATTATAATAATTATAATTATTGCTATTATTATTATCATTATTCTCGTTGTCTCTGTTAGTATTATCATCATCATCAATGTGATCATTATCATTATCATCATTATTATTTTCATTATTATTGTTGTTGTTGTTGTAGTTGTTGTTATTATTATTTGTCTTTGCTATTATTATTATTATTATCATCATCATTATCATCATCATTATCATAATCATCATCATCAGCAGCAGCATCATTAACATTCTTATTGATAATATCATTATGAATTATTATTATTATTATCATTACTATCATCATCATTATCATCATCATTATTATTATCATTATTATTGCTTTCATCATTATGA
>NW_020870526.1:35000-37500 GCF_003789085.1 Penaeus vannamei | reverse complement strand
ACACACACACACACACACACACACACACATATATTGATGTGTTCCCCGCCTATTGCTGCATACCACTGCATGAATAATTTTATAAAGATTAATAAATGAATAAATCACCAAATAAATGAACAAATAAATATTGATACAATATTGCAATAATAAGTAATTGCCAGTTTGATGATATGATTAAAGACGAAGTCACAGCAGCAGAATGAGTTTTGTTGTTTTGTAAGCTAAACTAGAAGGGGGATATCTTATTTCCTAAGAGAGAACTATCAATGTACTTACCCCTTCTGAAAAAATATACAGTTATGAGACTACTTTCTCAGCTTTAGTTGTATTATGACCAAAGGCAGAGCCAACCCTCGTATTGGCAATTCAGTGGAAGGCAAACAATACTATGTTTACTATCAATAACGTTTTTTTCTATTGCATTCTGGCTTTTTTTTTCTTTTTTTACTCATTTAGTACTAAACACCCAATTATCTTGAATGGTGACCTGTCACAATGCAGCTGGGGGTAACAATATATAATATATATATATATATATATATATATATATGTGGATAGGTGTATGTATATATGTATATATAGGCAGATATATGTGTATATGTATATATATGTATATATGTACATATATACATATATATGTATGTGTATAAAGAGATACATACGCATGCACACACACACAGACACACATATACATTTATGCATATATATATTATATATATGTATATATATATATATATATATATATATATATATATATATATATTTATTTATTTATATACGAATCTATATGTGTGTGCGTATGTGCGCGCTGTGATATATCTGTAGAGCATCAAAGTTACTGTACGTCTGGTGTCGTAATTTTGTTCTTTTCTTTGCCACCATCCCTCCCTTTCTTCATCAGTCTACCCTCTATTTCCCCTCCTTTTTTTTTTTCTTTTTTTTTTACCCCGTTTGTTTTACAGTGTCAGTTATTCATTTAGTAAAGCAATTTCTGTTTTAATGGACACCCTACTCAGAATTTACATACAAATTTGCTTTCCTATAAAATCCAAACATATAAAGTAATTTTTAGAATACAGCAGTCAGTCAATCCCACAAATACCACTTGGTGCTGTGTCGTTTTTCCAAACGGTACCTCCAGGGGAACATGGTAATGGTTGGTGTAACATCCTCTTCTTCATTGTTGTCTGATCGGTACGAAATTGTGATCCTGTCACGTGTGCTGCGCTCGGTTCATATCTTAAAGTTGTTCATATCTTAAACTTCGCTAATTGATTGATGTAAATTTCTGCTCCTCCGCCCTTCCCAAGGTACGTATATTGTGTGATTGATCTTGTTTTTTTGTTTTTTTTTTGTTTATTTGTTTTTTATATTTTGTTTTTATTGTGAAGGAGTTTTAAGTCTTTCTCGTCGATGACTTCAGATGAAAAAAACTGAGGTTAGAAAATACGATAACTAATGGATCTGCACTTCAAACTCATCCTTTACATTTCTTGTATCCATTCCAAGTTCTTCGATTGTTGCAGAACAGTTTTGTTTATATAGCTGAGGTGAATTGTTTGGTCATCAGTATAGGCAACTGCCTTCGACAGTCAGTGAGATAGATTAAAGAAAATATTAATTAAAGGTTGGCGGGCCTAACAAATTTATTTACGGGGCATCAGTAGGTGAAGAACAGTCGTTAGATTATATTGTACTGATGTAAAATGATTCAGTTTTCTAAACAGTTGCCAATGAACGACCTTAATTTTGCTATTAGACTTTTGTAAATAACCCGTAATAAATCTCGTCTCACTTCTTTAATTCAAGTTCATACTCACAGAACAAGAACGCAGCCCTACCTTTAGTACAAGAATGGAAAACGAGATATTGGAGAGCTAAATGCCTTCACAAAGTACTTTTTAAGGGCATATAAAAGCAGTTCAGAGTATTGTTTTAACGGTTTGATCTTACTCCAACGGTTTTCCTGTGACAATTTAATTATATTTTCTTAACCATGCTCTCATGCAATCCCATTTATTGGTACATGGAACTTCTTAAAAATGATATGTAGAACATAAACTCCGTTGTCTTTGTTTTACAATAGATTAACACTACTTTTTATTTGAAGAGGCGGGTTCTAATCTTTCTTACTGAGACCTTCCATCGTAACGTGACCTTCCATCCATCGAGATTAATGAGGTTGTACAAGAATTGAACGTCGATAACTATAGAAGTCAGCTGCCTTGGGACAAAGGAGATGAAAGTGGGAGGCTGAGAAGGGAGGGGTAGGAGGGGGGGGCGTATTGCGAGGGCGTGGAGTTCTTTATGTTCTCCGTGCACGTCTTCTGGGGGACGGAACATAAATTTGAAGCAGAGTAGAGACTGAAAAAAATATTGAGAAAAAATGAACAGAAAAGTACTGATGTCAAAGAGAGCTAGAAATATAAACCTCTCGACGGTATTTCTCACGACTGTATGAGATTAGCTTAACATTTATGGGTCGTTCGGTCGATAG
>NW_020870526.1:7500-12500 GCF_003789085.1 Penaeus vannamei | reverse complement strand
GCGAGTAAGCAAACGAAAGAGGCGCTGGATCTTGTCTTGCTTGTTCGTCAGTTCATGCTGCAAAGAGTTTCAAGATGAAGATGGCAAACAGCAACTGAGAAAAGAGAAAGAGAGAGGTAGGGAGAGGAGAGAGAGGGGGGGGGAGGAGGGAGAGAGAGGGGGAGGGAGAGTAGAGAGGGGGGGGCGAGAGGGAGAGAGAGAGAGAGAGAGAGAGAGAGAGAGAGAGAGAGAGAGAGAGAGAGAGAGAGAGAGAGAGAGAGAGAGAGAGCTCAGGCTTAGAAGCTTAGTGGTCAGTGAGTCCATGAGCCTACGAGTTTCGTCATATGGGTCAATATCCGATTCCCAAAGGTGACGCCCACACACAGTTCGCTTTTCCCAGGGACTAAACGATGGGCGATTTTTTTTCTTTTCTTTTCTCTATTTTGTACACTAGAGACAACACATTCTGGTTTGGTTGAACTGCCTTTGGTCTCACTTAACTCATTCGTGCCCCTGGATGGGCAATTGACCTTTGCTTTGGTAAAGATTTTTTACAAAGCAGTGAAAAGGCAGACTGTTTAGATACATCGTAATCAAAAGAACATATGAATTTTCTCAATTAACATTATATTTGCAACGAATTGAAAGTGAATTTATTATTTGACTTGTTACTAGTTTCATACATGAGGCAAATGTCAAATACCTCAATTGAAGAAAGATAGAAGCACACGATGATGTAAATTTCCTGTAACTTGACAAAACAATAACCAAAGAAAAAAAAAATATATATATATATGTATATATAGCAATCACATAATACATATGTTGTTACGTATAACGACGCAGTACGCAGCTACGCAGTACGTCGCGCGCGTATGCGTTGTGATGTGTTTGTGATGCGTGCAGTGTGTGTGTTAGTGTGTGTGTGTGTGTGTGTGTGTGTGTGTGTGAGCGCGCGCGCGCGTTTGTGTGTGTTTGTGAGCTCGCACGTTAGTGTGTGTGTGTGTGTACAGCCAACAACGAAAGCGGTGTCGCCTCGCCACACCTGGCTCGGAGAGGTCATGCTCTTCTTGCCCTGAAAGGAGGTCCACGTTCAAACAACCAGGGCAGAGTTAGGATAGTTCGAGTGTGAGGAGGAGGGACATTGCGGAAATAAGGCAAACTAGCGCAATAATGATTGACATATACATTGAGAGAGAGAGAGAGAGAGAGAGAGAGAGAGAGAGAGAGAGAGAGAGAGAGAGAGAGAGAGAGAGAGAGAGAGAGAGAGAGAGAGATGGCTTTTATTTCTGTTTACTTTTTAATTTGATAAATGTATTGGAGACCTGCTCTAAGAAACAAATTATCGTATATAATTTCTGAAGTAATTATGAAATCTTATCATATGGTGTTATTTTAATTCCATATCATATTTTCAACTTTAGAAAATCCGTGAAATTTTGTTGGAACTGTCGATTCATGTCAATATCCTTCAGACGGAAATCTCCCTCGTTTGCAAAATCCCTGAGCCGTATAATAATACACGGTTTCGCATCATCCTAAGCAGCTACTCCCTCTCTCTCTCTCTTCCGTATTGTATCACCTGGATCTGCTATTTAGATAATGGTTAGCTTGTTATTTGGAAAATGGAATAATACTCATGACAATATTGAATATACATTTATGTATTCCAAATGGTTACAATAATTTAATTACCAAAATAACGAGATAAATATGTAAATTCGAATTGAACAGGAAAATAAGGGGTTTCTTGAATAGTTTGGAGAGGGAACACTGGCAAGGTGCTGGACACCAGCCGCAGAAACGACAAATAAAGGCGTAAGAATAGGTAGAGTAAAGGCTAAGGGAATACTCCCTTAGCCATGGATAGAGTGAAGCTGGAGTTGGCCCTTCGCGCGGAGAGTGAGCAAGCGTGAGCCGAGAAGAGGGTTTGCTGGGAAGCGCCCAATCTGCCCAGGTCTAAAGATTGTCACCCAATAACTTGACACTGAATGATATGTTAACAGTTTAAGTTTCGCAACACCTACATCCTAGGAGTATATGCCCCACCATCTTTATTGTGCACCGCTGCACACGTTCACTGCATTTCATGCTACATCATTTACTTTCACAAACGGATTCGGAGACAGTATGATGAACTAGGTTGACTGGCGATGTCCTTTAAATTAATTTGTATCAAAAACTTTAAACTGATATAATAAATATAAACTTTCTCTAAGTGGCCCATCACACACAAGTTGACGCCAACCAAACCGTGTTTCGCGATTCATGAACGCGACTGGAGATCGTGGTTCATAGGAGGCACCATAATGAAGTAAAATGAAAATTCGATTCGATACCTAAACCTTTACACCCCATTACCTTCGACATTTTGTGGCCAAAGCCATCTATTAACGTTTAGTAGCTCAAGAGGCGCTATTTGAGACCATATTATTCACGCCCACAAATATTACACGAAGTGTATGGAACACTCAATCCTCGCTTTCCTTTAAGAATCCAGGTCACGCCCATCCCCTTCACTCTTTCCTAACTATGCCGTGATTGTTTGAACGTAGGTCATCTTTCAGAGCAAGAAGGGCATGATCTCTTCAAGCCAGGTCCACACACACACACACACGCGCGCGCGCGCGCGCGCACACATATATATATACCTAGATATAGATAGATAAATGTGTGGGTATGTGTAATTTATAAGTTATAAGTATGCAGTACTTTTTTTTTGCTTCCCATCACTATCTATCATTATCCCACATTCGGGAATGTGTAATGTTCACTGTAGTAGTATTTTGTGCAACATATTTGCTTATTGATGACTCCGCAAGAGGAAAGGCACCAAGAGGCCTATTAGAAAACATACGGAACTTAAAGTTTTTTCTTTATTTTCTTTATTAATATAATGTTATTAATGTGGATATTACCATTGCTATCGATATTGTAATCAGTTATTAACAATGCTAATAACAATACAAAGAAAAAAGAAAATCAAGGAAAGGCGTTATACAGGTGGAACAGATAGGACTGGTAATTATCTTCTTGTTGACTAGGAATTTGTAGAGGCATCATCACATTGTGTAAATACAATTAGGAAATTTAACTCACAGTGGGCATGGCATGTACCTACACGCCATCCCCGTCGGCAGAATGTTTTTCTCTCAGGTAATATCTACTTTCCATTAGACTTGGTCTCTCTGTATGTCTATCTGTTTATCTACATATCTCAGTCTCTGTCTCTCTATGTTTCCCAATCACAATATTTTTCTACATAAGTACCTGCTTATCTATCTCTCCATCTAGTTATCTATCTACACACGATCTCCCTCGCCCCCTCCCCTCTCCCTCTCTTTTAACTGATGCAGGTAGACTGACAGATTAGATTACGTGTCCAAGAATCGATATTACGTGCCAGTATTTCCATATCAGAAGGAAATAGGCTTTAACTGCGAGTGATGGATTCTGGAAACCATTTCGAGAAGATTTTACTCAGACCTTTTTTATGATTTTTTTCCCAACACCTACTCTCTTCTCGTTATATTTTAATTAAACAGCCTCCACTTTCTCAGGCTTGTTCGTCTAAAACTTGAGTGAAAAAAGTCTTTTCCTCTTTCTTTTCTACCTTGTGCGTGGTGGGTTAAATCACCTTATTGTTTCAGGTAGATTTTTTTCGTAGCAGAGTTTACTATTTACAAACTAAATTAATAATTTAACCTTTGTGCAACTACTATTTTGAAAACAGTTTTCTGTAGTTGAAGCATACTTTCAGTCAGTTATTTAAATGCTTTTATGAGGTAAGTGTAGACTGCATTATCGTTTCTACTGCAATTTTTGAATTACCCAGAATCTGTATCTATTTATATGTATCTCTATTTTCCTCTATATATGCACACACACACACACACACACACACACACACACACACACACACACACACACACACACACACACACACACACACACACACACACACACACTCACCGATATGGCTGTGTGTCTGTTTGTATGCAATGCCTAGTTATTTTATTTAAAAAAATGTCTGGAAGATAATTTCTGTTTTAAAATAGAAACGTCAGATTTGCAGTATTGATTACGGTTATTAAAATGTTCTTTGTACTTATAAATTTGATATAGGAGTTAGAACCAGCTTTAGGGTGAGTAAAGGCACGTCAAAATATTCTTGGAAAAATACCCCTGACGTGATGTGTTGCTAACGTGATATGACATGAGGGTGTAATGTGAACAATCCTAATTGCGTACCTAGAAGAATTTTTTAGGTGACTTGATGTGATGTGACGGTGTAATGTGAATTGACCAAGTGCTTGTAGTCTAACGTAAAGGTGCACCATTAGACCTGAAAAGAGAAAACACGATAATAGTTGTTAGTTTGGTTAGACGAAGTTAAACATGTTTAGATTATGTTAGGTACGTCATGGTAGGTAGCTCAGAACAGGTAAAACACGAAAAATCCACATACTACACAATTTATTAAGCTTTAAACCTCGTCGCTTACATATATTTCATTACACAACAGATTCCTTCTCTTGACATGCTTTTGGTAATACCATCTGCTCGTAGCTCGCCGCTGTTATATAAGATAATTTACATGATTAATTCAACTCCTCCAAAACCAAGACTTAATCGAAACTGACGATAACGCCAATGAAGATGAGAATGAAATTAGACCATATGCTTTAAAAAGTTATTACCTAGAAACGATCAAATCAGTATAATTTATAATTCTATATTTATGGATGTTTGCCCGAGTATTAATATATTCTGAAAGGGGAAGGGATAGTTTTAAAAGTGGAGGAAAAATATTAACCACACTAATAAAATTATTTCATGTGTATCCCGGAAGGCAGTTCATGGAAAATATTTAAGTAAATCATTTAAGTAGGAACATTCAGCTAGACATTAATTTCATCAAACCAGTAGTAATAAAATAACCTTAACGCACGCAATTAATACAAATACTTTTCATCTTATTACCAAACAAGAAAAAAATATATTTCCCCACTGACAGCTCC
>NW_020870526.1:0-2500 GCF_003789085.1 Penaeus vannamei | reverse complement strand
AAAAGTAATTCAGCACACTCACTTCAAAAAAAAAAAAAAAAAAAAAAAAAAAAAAATAGAGCAACAGCCTTCGGTTCTAAGCTCGAATGTTTAAGCTTTCTAGACGAATACTTTGCCACTTCTTAAAACATTTCTCACGACCGCTTTACCTTCCGGGCTGCAGTATCTCACCCATAAAAATCCACAAGATGAACAAGGGAGGACTGCGAGCCTTCGGTGCGCCCTGCCTCAGCCTGCAGCAACTGCCGTGAAAAGGTGGGAACCGCCTAATTATACACCTTTGTTCAAAGGAACACAGGTAGCAAGGTGTGAATGATCACGTTATTCAAAATTCTTAATATATTCTTTTGATGAAAAAAAATCCTTATGGCCGCTTTCTAAATATATTAATTTTATGTTCAATCCTTAAATAGAAGGGAAACTACTTAAAATTAAAATAACTTGATTTTAAAAAATATATATTGATCAAAAATAAACTTTCAGCCATAACTTTGCTACAAAGTTTAAAAGCTGGTGTTCTATGCTTAGAAGAGTGGCGAGATGACTAAAAACCAGTCTTAAGCCTCTTTCTTTTATAAAAATAGTTTTTTTTTTTTTTTTTTTTAATAAGTAAAAGAATGTACAGGCACGCATACGACTCCTGGCTACGACCCGTGGGTGCTCCCCTTCCTCTCCTGAGAAGAAACGTGGTCTCTCCAAAGGCCTCGTGTCTGCAGGTTCATCCGCACATCTCATCGCTATATGCATGCACTCTCAAGTAGCGATGCATCGTAACAAAATCGGGCGTGCAATTCCCGTAGGGTTTCTTATTGCGGGACATTCTTGTTTTTTTCATAAATAATGCCAGGCTGCTGAGGGAGAAACACCAAATTAAAGTTTTGAATATTGTACGTTTCAGTCCACTACAGTCAAATAAGATACAAGAAGAATATTAGTAAAATTAATCAAAGAAATAACTGGAAACACATACAACCAAAGACAGTAGGAAAAAATGAGAAAATTCCAAAATGTAAAGAGGATAACTTCAAAACCGAAGGATCAAGAAAACAAATGGAATTACCACTGAAAGAGACGAACAATTTATCACACCTGGAGAAACAGGCACGTGTACGTTCTTACAAAGCTGGATAATACTACTAACTACGACGGAAGATAGCATTAGTTCGTGCTTTTGTTCCACTGGTATTCCGTGAATCATCCCTTTAATGGTCCTTTTGATGCACACTCTTAAGTAGTTCAAAGGCAGCTTTCGTTTTGCATTTTCGTAGCCAGAACGCGATAAGTAGAGATTGGCTACACAATAGACTGAAACGTGTAACGGCATTTTTTTGTACTATGCTGTGGTGGGAAACATTCATGCAGACGATTACGATGTATGGGATTTCATGGATACGATAGAGAGCGCGGGGAGACTGGTTTAGTGCACTGGGAAGTAGATTTTTGTAAATTGATCTTTCATTCAGATGCAGAAAGAGAAGGCATAGCACAGAGAAGAAATAGTAAATGAAAATACAGCCTGTTTGCTACATATGTATCACATACACACGCACACATATCTTTCAATCTGTCTATATATACGTTATATAGAAGTATATATCTAGGACATGGCAAAAATGGCAAAAGTCACAAAAAGACCAATTTTAGGATATGCTGTCCACTGAACTGGATTTTTTTGTTTCTATAGGTGTAATAAAGACTAATGTCATCAGTGCATTGGGGACGCAACACGAAACCCAATTCACTGAAAATCATATATCCCAATGTGCGACTGATTGCCTCAAATCGCTGAAAGTTTAAGGCGTTGGAATGGTAAGGATTACATTAATGCAACACAGTTTGATTAGCACCTGTGTGTGTGTGTTTATATGTATGTATGTATATGTGTGTGGGTGTGTTTATGTGTGTTATAATATATATATATATTATATATATTATAATATATAATATATATATATATAATATATATATATATATGGTCATTATATACATATATATATATTATATATATATATATATATATATATACTATATAAATATATATATATATATATATATATATATATATATATATATGCATATATATATATATATATAATATTGCATATATATATATATAAATATATATAGATATATATGTAGTGTATAGTATATATATATATATATATATATATACATAGTTATATATATATATATATATAATATATACTTTAAATTATTAGTCTGTCATCGGAGAACGGTGAACTACTTTTTGTTCGAATCACTCAACAGTTTATCTAGAATTTAATATCTTCGTCCAATCCAAAATTGCCATTTTCATCCACGAAAGGTTCCCGTTATGTAAAACATTCCAGCCATCAGTTATAAGGCGTCGTATAGAATCGTTAGTGAGTAATCCAAATTAAAAATTTGACTCATTCCCTACCCTTTACATTCTTCGACCCGCCAGCGGCATCAGCGGAACGAAACTTTTGCCTCCTGTGCGCGTCTTTGGTCTCGTTCA
>NW_020870525.1:114775-117275 GCF_003789085.1 Penaeus vannamei | reverse complement strand
AAAGAAAGAAAGAAAGAAAAGAGAAGAGAGAGAGAGAAGAAAGAAGAGAGATAAGACAAGAAAGACAGACAGAGACAGAGACAGAGACGAGGAAAAAAAAAAGAGTGAACGAACAAGAGGGTAATCAAACAAGCAAGAAAATAAAAAAAAGAGAAAGAGACAAGGAGAAAAATAGCCGAAAAAAAGGGACAATGGGCAACCGAGCCTTAAAAAACCGAAATCCGTGTCGATCCGCAGCGTTCTTGTAAAGCCGATGACGATATCAGAACGGGGGAAAAAAGCGGCAACAAAAAGCGAAGGAGAATAAGGAGAAAAAACGGAAGAATAAGGACACCGATCATCCAAATAAATACCTAGGACACGTGCGGAGAATCCCGGAGGGAGGAGGACACGGAGCATCCTTGTTGGGAGGACGAGGAGGCTTCGGCGTCAGTGTGTGCGTGTGTGTGAGTTGATGCGCACACATAATAATATATGTATGTTATGTGTGTGTGTGTGTGTGTGTGTGTGTGTGTGTGTGTTGTGTGTGTGTGGTGTTGTGTGTGTGTGTGTGTGTTGTTGTTTGTGTGTGTGTGTGTGTGTGTTTTGTGTGTTGTGTTGTGTGCGTGTGTGTGTGTGTGTGTTAATGTGCGTGTGTGTGTTTGTGTGCCTACTTGCGTGCGTGTGTGTGTGTGTGTATGTGTGTGTGTTGTGCGTGCGTTGTGCGTGCGTGTGTGTGGGTGTGTGGGTTTATGTCCACAGCTGGAATATGGAAATTGGCATCAGAAAATCAGCTGAAATGATTTCTAATTGACGTAAAACGAGCAGTTTAATCCAGGTGATGTCAGTTCAGTTTCATAATCACTTTTTTTAATTGATTATTTTTGTCGTTTTTTCTTTGTTTTTTTTTTTTTTTTGTTTTTTATCATGATATCGAAACTGGTTTTGCGTTTCCGTCTTTTTGTCTAATTGTCTGTATGTTTGTTTCTTTCGTTCTCTTTCGCTCTCTCTCTCTCTTTCTTTCTCTCTGTCTGTCTCTCTTTCTCTCTCTGTCTGTCTTGTCTTTCCTCTCTCTCTCTCTCTCTTCTCTCTCTCTCTCTCTCTCTCTCTCTCTCTCTCTCTCTCTTCTCTCTCGCTCTCTCTTCTCTCTCTCTCTCTCTCTCTCTCTCTCTCTCTCTCTTCTCTCCTCTGTCTCTCTCTCCCTCTTTCTCTGTCTGTCTGTCCTGTCTCTCTCTCTCTGTCTCTTCTCTCTCTCTCTCTCTCTTCTCTCTCTTCTCTCTACTCTCTCTCTCTCTCTCTCTCTCTCTCTCTCTCTCTCTCTCTCTCTCTCTCTCTCTCTCTCTCTCTCTCTCCTCTCTCTCTCCTCCCTCCCTCCCTCTCTCTCTCCTATTATTTACATTATCCTTATTGCTATTATCATCATTATCGTTATTACCATCACCATTACTATCATTATCAACTAATCTTATTAAGAGGGGGGGGGGGGTTAGATTTTGCAAGATGATTGACTACTTCACACATTTAAAACTACATCATGACGGAAAGAGCGTCATGTACACATATGTGAAGCCTCTACAATGTATACATTAAGTGTATTTTCAGTAAAATGGATGAAGAATAAGGGTCAGAATTGTTAGTACAGTATATTATTTATTATTGTTATCATTATCTTTATTATCCTTTATTAGGGAGATATTATTTTATCATCCTTATTATTATATTATCATTCTTTATTTATTATTCCTTATTAGGGAGATATTATTTTTTATCATCCTTGTTATTATTTATTATTATCATTATTTTTATTATCCTTATTAGGAGATATATATTATGTTTATCATCCGATTATTATTATCATTATGTCCTTTATTGATTCCATTATTAGGGAGGATATTATTAATTTCATCCATATTTATGTTCATTATTATTATATTCTATGTTATCCTATTCTATTAAAGTTGGCGATATTATTATGCTTATATCCTTGGGATTATATATTATTCATTATCGCTTAGGTTGTTATCGTTGTTATTGAGATATTATATATATTTATCATCGCTATATTAATGTGTTATCATTATATTATTTATTATCCTTACTAGGGCGAAATCATTATTTTATCATCTTGAGAGTGATCGAGTGTATCCTTTATGCTGATTATCATTGGGCGAGTGACTCTATTATTTGGTGATGAGCATACTGGAGTTATATGGTTATCATTTCCTTATTCTGATTGTCCTTTATTTAGGGGGATGATATTATGTTATCATCCCTGATTGATTAGTCATTATTATCCTTATCTTTTGTAGTTGATTGTATCCATGTTGTTTCTCTGGAGTATGTTCGTTGCGAGATATTGAAGGCGATGAAAGGTACTGGCAGTCATGTGTGGAATGAGCGATACCGTGGTCAGGTGGTTTATGAATGGATTAATTTAAAGCTGTTAAATGATGAGGGAGAAAGAAAGCGATACATACGCGTCCGATTCAGATTTTTTTGTTCCTCAACAAAAAAGTGGTGG
>NW_020870525.1:92669-108614 GCF_003789085.1 Penaeus vannamei | reverse complement strand
CACCTCCCCTCTCTCTCCCTCCTTCGATCCCCCCAAAAACTCAAACTCCCCCCTCTCTCCCCCTTGAACCTCCTTCACCTCCCTTCCATCCCTCTCCCTCCCTCGACCCCACCCCCGGAATCCCCCCCCTCCCTCGAACCCCCAAAATTACCCCCCCCCAAAAAAAAAAAAAAAACGCTCGACCCCCCCCCCCCCCCCAAAACTCCTCCCTCGACCCCCTAAAACCCCCTAAAAAAAAACGCACTTCAGAATCATAACGAGCTTTAAACCGTAACGATTATAACGATAACACTTGCGGTTACCGAACGAACGGAACGGACGAACGACGAACGAGCGAGGAGTCACGGAGAGAGAGAGAGAGCACGAACCGAGGGTGAAACTCGCGCCCACGGAAACGGGAGGGGGGGCGGGGAGAATGCCGCCTCTCTTACGTTCTCGTTTTTTTTCTCTCTCTCTTCACTGGCGCAGCAAACAAGAGGCTGGTATGCTATTCGAAATAATTCATAGGCAAGACATAAATGAAGATGAATCAGTAAAAACCACGGAGCAAATAAATAAAATAAATAAAGATAATGGAAATAACATTATCAAGAATAATACCAACAATGATAATAATGATAACAATCATCATCATAATCACCACCACCACCATCACCATTATCCTTACCTTCATCGCCACTATCATTATCATTACCATCAACATCACCACCATCATTATCATTACCATCATCATTCACCACCATCCCCATCATCATCATTAACATCGCCATCATCAGCATTACCACCATCATTATCATTACCATCATCACCACCACCATCCACATCCACATCATCATCATTAACATCGCCACCATCAGCATTACCACCATCATTATCATTACCTTCATCACCACCACCATCCCCATCATCATCATCACCATCATAACATAAAGCCAAAATAATGTTTTGTTCAGACCACGCCGAGCAGGAAGGCCAACCAAGGATTCTTAAAAAGGATTCTTCACTTGTATCGAGACGTTAACTGGACGGGTGATCGACATCCCTCCTCTAACCTCTTCTCTCTCTCCTTCCTTCCTTCCTCCTTTCCCTCAAATCCTCTTTTCCTGTCGTTCCCTTCTTTTTTTTCCTCTTTCCCTTTCTCCCTCCCTCTCTCTCTCTCTTCTTCCCAATCCCTCCTCATCCCTCTTCCTCCATCCTTCCCCCTTCCCGCATATTTTCCTTTAGGCTCGAACATCCTCGCCCCCCCTCCTCCTCCACCCCCTCCTCCTCCCTTCCACCTCCCTCCCACCTCCCTCCTCCCTCCACCTCCCCACCACCTCCTCCTCCACCTCCCCACCTCCTCCTACCTCCCCTCCCTCCCCTCCTCACCACCTCCCACCTCCCCACCACCTCCTCCTTCCACCTTCTCCTCCCTCCTCCACCTCCCCACCTCCCTACCCCCACCTCCCTCCTCCCTCCCCTCTACCCTCCTCCTCCATTTCAAAGCCCGCGGAGGTAGAATTTCCCGAAGGTGTTTGGAGAAATAGCAGAGCGCCGCCGAGGAGGACAAACAGCGGCAGACTGATACATGGCGGCGGTAAAACTCGAGAGGTGGTGCGGGCGTGCAAACTCTCGGATGGGCCTGGAGGGTCTGGAGGGGGCGGGGCCGGGCGGTTTAGAGGGCCTTCGGAATGGGAGAAGGGGGGGGGTGGAGGAAGGGGGGGAGAAGAAGGGAGGAGGAGGAGGAGGAGGAAGGAGGAAGAGAGGGAGGGGTGATAGAGGAAGGGGAAGAGAAGGGAGGGGAAGAAGGAGGGGAGAGAGAGGAGGAGGAGGAGAGGAGGAGGAGGAGGAGGAAGGGAAGGAGAGGAGGAGGGGAGGAGAGGGGGAAGAAAAAGGAGGAAGAGGAGGAGGAGGAGGAGGAGGAGGAGGGAGAGAGAGAAGAGGGAGGAGGGAGGAGGAGGAGGAAGGGAAGAGAGAGGGAAGAGAAGGAGAGGAGGGGTGATGGAGGAGGGGAAGAAGGAGGGGGGAGAAGGAGAGGAAGAAGAGAGAGGAGGAGGAGGAGGGGAAGAGAAAAGAGGAAGGAGGAGGAGGGGAAGAGAAGAAAGGGAGGAGAGGAGGAGAAGACAGGAAGGAGGAGAAGGAGGAGGAAAGAAGAAAAAAAAGGAGAAAGGGGAAGAGAACAGAGGAGATGATAGACGAAGAATAAGAATAGAGGGGGGAAGGAGGAAGAAAGAACCGGGGTCAGAGTACATACGCGCGTCCCTATGCAAGTGCAATTACTTCTCCATATTCGTGTGCGTGCGTGTGCGCGCGTTCCTCCGTCCGTGCCAAGATAATTATTCGATCTAAACGAAAGTAGCGATTAGTGGCCGAGTCCGCGCGTCTAACCAATTAACGACTCCAATTAACAAGTACCGAGCTCATTAAAGGGATAAAAAAATAACCGATATGCATAATTTAAAGTAAAATCTTAAAATTGAAAACTAAGAAAGGGAGAAACCGACGAAAAGAAAGAAAAAAAAAAAAGACGAAAAGAAAGGAAATGGAAGGGACAGAATCGGATTAGAAATAAATGAGAAGAGGGCGAGAAGAATGAGAAAAAAGGACAAGGGTAACTGATATAGAGGAAATAAAGCAGGGAAGGGGGAATCGAAGGGAAAGCAATTAACGTAAATGGAAGAAAGGTGGTACAAGATGGAGAGAGAGGAGAGAGAGGAGAGAGAGAGAGAGAGAGAGAGAGAGAGAGAGAGAGAGAGAGAGAGAGAGAGAGAGAGAGATAGAGAGAGAGAGAGAGAGAGAGAGAGAGAGAGAGAGAGAGAGAGAGAGAGAGAGAGAGAGAGAGGTAGGTCATGAGCATGGCCAGTAAAGGAGGAAAAGAGGAGAGGAGAGGGAGGTAGGCGAGGGAAAGGAAGGGGGGGGGGGAAGCAAATAGCTCCCGTGCCAAAAATAGCAAATGAGGGTACTATAAATAGGTAGCGGCCCCCTATTCCCTTCCCCTACCCTCTCCCCACCCCCAACCCTCTCCTTCCCTACAGGTATCTCCTCCCTCCCTCTCCCTCCCTCCCTCCCTCCTCCTCCCCTCCCTCTTCTCACATTATCGCCCGCTATACATAATTCCTCCATTATCCATTCAGTGCCATTACGTATCCACTTACGCACGCACGCACGCACGCACACACACACACAGTCACTCTCTCACACACACACACACACACTCACTCACTCACACACACAGTCACTCTCACTCAACTCACTCACTCACTCACTCACTCACTCACTCTCTTACTCACTACTCACTCACTCACTTCACTCACTCTGTCAGTCCCTCCCATGTGTGTGGGAGTGTGTCCGCGCGCGCGTGGGCGAGCGTGTAAGTACACACGTCAATGCTTTTACCTTTCATAAAATACGTTTCAAAAATCGCCCCCATTTTTTCGCACCCAAACACTAATGACTTTCCCCTAAATAGGAAAAATAAACACACTTCCCTTCAAAAAGAAAAAATATATATATTACCCCTACTCTCAGCAGCTGCCATCGTCCATAACCCTTACCCTACCCTCCCCCTGCCCTTCCCCCTCCCTTTCCCTCGCCTCTCCCTCCCTACCGTCTCTCCCTTCCCCTCCCTCCCCGTCCCTACCGTCTCGATCTCCTCCCTCCCCCTCCCTCCTTCCAGCTCCACCCACCCACCCACCCACCACCACTCACCTCCCCTCCCCCTTCCAGCTCCACCCACCACCACTCCCCCTCCCCCTCCCCCTCACTCATAAACATAAAACATAAACATACATAAACTCCCTCGTCCTTTGGATGTTAACCTGCAGTGCGTGAAGAGCTAGACAGACCACCAATCGTCTCCTCCTCTCCTCTCCTCTCTTTCTCCTCTTCTCCTTCTTCTCCTCCCTCCTCTCCTTCTCTTCCTCTCTCTTCCTCCTCTCCTTTCTCCTTCTCCTCCTCCTCCTCTCCTTCTCCTCCTCCATCTCTCCTCTTTCTCCTCTCCTTCTCCTTCTCCTTCTCCTCTCCTTCTCCTTCTCTCTCTCCTCCTCCTCCTCTTTCTCCTCCTCCTCTTTCCTTCTCCTTCTCCTCCTCTTCCTGTTTTCTCCTATCCTCTCCTCCTTCTCTCTCTCCTCCTCCTCCCCGTCTTGTCCGCTATATCGAGGCCGTCGTTGTCTAGACACGAACCCTCTTAAGAACATAATCCTCAGCCGGGGGAGGGAAGGCGACTCCAAACGTTGAAAAAAAACAACTAACTAAATAAATAAATAAAAATAAAAATATCTATCATAAAAGTATAAATAGAAATACGAAAATCTCTCATAAATGTAAAAATAAAAATACGAAGATCTATCATAAAAGTATAAATAAAAATAAGAAGATCTATCATAAAAGTATAAATAAAATTACGAAAATCTATCATAAATGCATAAATAAATACACATCCCTCTTCTAATAATTTATAAGAAAAAAAACGATCAGTCCCCCCCACAAATATATATCATTATTACTAATCAGACAACAGACAAACGCGAGAAAAAAATATAAAAATACAATCCGAACCGCATTACGAAGGTTGTCCAGCTCCTCTAAACGCCGCGTCGATCCAAACAACATTTACCTGAAAAGAAAGAGAAAAAAATATTAGAAAACACTAATACAATAAACATACGAGATCGCTATAAGATGAACTACAGCATAAATACAAAAAGATATTTGAAAACACTTTTGTAATGAGATGTAATATCGCTTAAGAACTAAAAATAAATAAAAAAAAAAAAAATATAAAACACTTTTGCAATGAGATGTGGATGAGCTACAAGAAAACTACAGAATAAACAAACAATATTATGCAATGAGAAGTGAGATCGCTAAAGATCACTACAGCATAAATACAAAATATATTTTGAAAACACTTATGCAATGAGACGTACGCCGCTATAAAATAAAGTACAGAATAAACAAAATAATTAGAAAACACTTATGCAATGAGATGTAAGATCGCTATAAGGAAGTACAGAATAAAGAGCAACAACAAAAAGCAAACACTGTAATGGACGTCAGATCGCTACAAGACAAACTCCAGAATAAACAAAAAAAACAAAAAAAATACGACATTCCAGGTCCATATATAACAAACAAACAAAACAAAACAAAAAACAATAATTAAAGAAGAATACAACACGTAGATAAATCGACATCGCCAAAACCTTCGCCGTGGCATTCGCTCTCTCAAATTCACAGAAAAAAATCATAAAACCATAAAACCATGAAAAGAGTTCATAAGGCACACACCCGCAAGCGAACGCGACCTTACATCACCCTTACAGCTTTCTCCAGCGCTGTCATAACACCAGCCTCATTTAACGTATCTAACACGATAACAACGCCAATCTATGTTAACAGATTGCCCCCAAAAAGACACATCTACACCAAGTGGATATCAGGATTTGCCACAAAGGACAGTCTTCTTGCGTTTCACTCTCCCCCCCCCCAGTCAAAAGCCCCAGGGGTGTGTGTGTCACTCCCCCCGGTCAAAAAGCCCCAGGGGATTTGGCACACCGACAGTCTGCTTGCGTTTCACCCCCCCCCCCCCATCAAAAGCCCCCACAAAGGACAGTCTGCTTGCGTTTTACTCCCCCCCCAGTCAAAAGCCCCAGGTGTGTGTGTCACCCCCCCCCGTCAAAAGCCCCAGGGGATTTCAGGTGCCTGCGTTTCACTCCCCCCCCCCCCCATCAAAAGCCCAGGCAAAGGACAGTCTCCTTGCGTTTCACCCCACCCCCAAAAAGCCCCAGGGTGGGTATCCCCCCATGGGTATATTTCGGTCATCATGGCTAGGTCTATTCTTTCGGTCGTTAGTCAAGTCTAATTCACGTTCACTTGTCCAGTGACTTCTCTCATGGGTATAAACGTACATACAACATACACATGGACACAAACGTACATACATAATACACATGAGCAAAAACGTACATACACAATCCACATACACACATTCATGCACATATCCCCATTTTTTTTTCTTTCTTGTAAGTCCAAACATATACATACACATGGGATGTTTGTATGGGGGTGCGTATTCATACGACATAACCAACAAAAAACAAAACAAATACACATATAAACAAAATCAATCAATAAAAAACGATGCAACCCCAGCCCTCAGCCCCCCACCCCCCACCCCCTCCACCCACCCAGCCTAGCCCATCAATGCCAAGACTATCACATCAGCCTCATCATTATCTTCGCCCCCCCCCACCCTCCATCACCCCCCCCCTCCCTCCTCCCCAGCCTCCCACCACCCACTTTGAGATGACTAAAGATCTCGAGTACAAGGACACTCCTCGGTGCCATCTCAGGGCCATCTTGCGGTAAGCGCTATTACGACCCGACAGCCGACGCCCGACAGCCCGACAGCCCGACGACACCCGACGACCCGACAGCCCGACGACCCGACAGCCCCGACAACCCGACAGCCTGGCACTCGCCTTTGTGTTGAGTGGAAATAAACATCTTAAGGAGCTGCTGCTACTTTTCTTGGGATACACTCTCTTGCTGATTCTTTAGGCAGAGGGCGACTACTGTTTCGTGATTCGTGTGTGTGTGTGTGTGTGTGTGTGTGTGGTGGTGTGTGTGTGTGTGTGTGTGTGTGTGTGTGTGTGTGTGTGTGTGTGTGTGTGTGTGTGTGTGTGTGTGTGCGTGCGCGTGCGTGCGTATGTGTGCGTGCATGTGTGTACGTGCCTGCGTATAAGTGTAGGTGTGCGTGGTGTGCGTGCATGTGTGTGCGCGTGAATAAGCGTGCGTGCGCCCGATTGCTTCCTCGTTTGCCAAGCTCGCTCGCACCCATCCTCACGCACCACGAAATTCGTTCTACATCCTACAGAGGACCCCCCCCACTCCCCCACCTCCCCTTCTCGCCCGCCGCAGAGACTCAGAACCGAAGCACAAAAGCAGCACAACCCTTTAACCCCTACCCACACACCCCATCCCCACGCCCCTCCCCCCTCCCCCTCCCCGTCGTCTGAGGAGAGGCGAGGCCAAGACGTTCCCATGACGGGCGAGTCAAGCAGCTCTTAAACGGTGTCGCTCGTCCCTGGAGAGTCCGCGCCCCTCCTCCCCCCCCCCTCCCTTCCCCTCGCTTCCCCTCTCCCTTTCCTTAGTTCTCCTCCTCCTCCTTTCGTCTTCCCTCTTCCTCCTCGCTTCCCCTCTCCCTTTCCTTGGTTCTCCTCCTCCTTCCCTTCGCCTTCCCTTTTCCTCCTTCCCCTCTTTCACCTCCTCCTCCTCTTCCTTCCTTTCGCTTCCCCACCTCCTCCTCCTCCTCCTTCCCCGCTTCGCCTTTCTTTGTTAATCGCTTGCTTGCTTTCAATCTTCTCCCTCTCTCCTCCTCATCATCATCATCGTCGTCGTCTCCCCTCTCTTTTACCGCTCATCTGCCTTGTATTCTATCTTCTTTCTTTTTCTCTCTGCCTAAATATCTCTTTTGTTTGCCTCTTACTGCTTTTCTCCTCTCTCTTCTCTCTCCCCCCTTCTCTCTCTCTCTCTCTCTCTCTCTCTCTCTCTCTCTCTCTCTCTCTCTCTCCATCATAAACCTTACATTTAATATGCTAATATCCAGTGTCCTTTCAAGTACACTTCCCCCCCTATCGCCCCCTCCCTTACCCCCCACTCTTGATACCCCTCCCCTCACCCCACCTTACCCTAGCCTCACAACACACTCATACACATACACGCATACATACATTTACATTACATACACACACACACACACACACACACACATACACGTATGCGTAATGCAAATACACACTCAATACATACATAACATAACTTACACCACAGACACACACATATACACGTATACATAATACAAATACACACTGTACACATAACAGACACACATATACACGTATACATAATACAAATACACACTCATATACATACATATACATACACTTGTACATACACAGACACATACATACATATACATTTACATACACAGACACACACACCCGTACGTTTATATAACATTTCCCACTTATCTTGCCCAGCTACTTTTCCCGCACACCCAGAACACGGGATTTTCGTCCTTACGGCAAGCCACGAGTGAGGTTCACTGCCCAGCAACGTTGCAATTGCAATAACCCCCTCCCTCCCCCATCACCCCACCCTCCTTCCACCTTTCCCCACCCTACATTTACTCCACCACACCTCCACCACTCCCCCTCCTCCTCCACCTCCTCCCCCTTTCCCACCACCACCACCACCTCCTCCCCCGCCCACCATCCTCCTCCTCCTCCTCCCCCCCCCCTTCCTCCTCCTCCTCCCCCTTCCCCCCCCACCACCACCACCTTCCTCCACCTCCACCCTTCCCCCCCCCACCTCCTCCTCCTCCCCCTTCCCCCCTTCCCCCTTTCCCTCCCTCCTCCTCCTCCTGCCTCCACTCGCCAACTCCTGACATATTGTGCATGACGGCCGCAACCGCGCTAGCTCACTTTCTCACTGCTGGCTCACCGCTGCTCCTGCTCCTGCTTTTGCCTTGACCGGAGTGGGAGGATGGGGGATGGGGAGGGAGGGAGGGGATGGGGAGAGGGGAGAGGGAGGATGGGGGGAGGGGAAGGGAGGGGGGGAGAGGAGAGGGAGGATGAAGGGAGGGAGGGAGAGGAAAGATGGGGAAAGGGAGAGGAGGATGGGGGAGAGGGAGTGGGTGGAGGAGGGAGAGGAGAATGGGAGAGTAGGAGAAGATGGAGGAGGGGCGAGGGGAGGAAAGTGGGATGGGAGGGGAGAGGGAGCCCACAGCCAGGGGAATATCCGAAGATCGTGTGCATTACTATCAATCAATATCATTGTCAACCCTTATCATTTTATCATCAATCTAATCACTGCTTTGTTTCCTTCCTTTAAACTGCCCGACCTCTCTCAAAATCTCCGTCTTGACTGCACGTAAACACAAAAGCAAAGTCTTAAAAAAAATCGTTATCAGCAAGATATCTATCGAGAGATAAAAACACTTTACACACACTAATCGCACCGAATCTAATGGACAAAATAAACAAAAAATCAAGTCTCTACAACATATTAGCAAGGAAAATTAATTAACGGCTTAATCACAACTGATGGATGTGTAATTAAACAAAGAAGTCCAAACCAAAGATATAAAAAAAAGGTATGAATGAAGAATATGAATGAGAATTATTATCTTAATGCGAATGAAAATATTCATTCTCACTTCATGCCTTTTCTACCTTTGTCGACATGAATAGGGTTCACACCAGAGGAACACCTTTAACAATAACATAAGTGCAGCCATAAACGCCTCATCTCTCCCCTCCTCTCCCCTGCCCTCCCTTACAGACGCCTACCTTCACCTGCTACCCTCCCACATCCTTTACCCTCCTACCTACCTCCCTCCCTCCCATCCCTTTCCCCTCCCCTCCCATCCTTCCCTTCCCCTCCCCCTCCCCCCACCCTCCCTCCCCCATCCCTTCCCTTCCCTACATCCCACCAGACACCACCCCCTCCCTCCCCCTCCCCTCCTCCCCTCCTCCCCCATCCCCCCATACCACCACCCCGATCACGCCAACGAATTCATCAAACGCCCTTAAGAGACGACCGCCGACGAGCGTGACTTCGGTCGCTCCCGATCCCCTCGCTCACCTGTAATTAAGGGAAAGGAAAAGTAGATGGGGGGGTGTAGATGGGGGGATGGAAAGGTAGATGGGGGGGATGAAAGGGATGGGGGGATGGAAAGGTAGATGGGGGGGGGGAGAAAGGTAGATGGGGGGGGATGGAAAGGTAGATGGGGGGGGATGGAAAGGTAGATGGGCGGGGGATGGAGGGGTAGATGGGGGGGGGTAGAGGGGGGGGGAAAGAGAGGGCAATTAAAAGGAAAAGGTGATGGGGAGAGGAGGAGAGAGGGGAGGGGAGGAGGGAAAGGGGAGGAGGAAAGAGGGGGAGGGAAAGGGGAGAGAGAAGAGGAAGAGGGAAAAAAGGAGAGAGAGAAGAGGGAAGGAGGGGAAAGGGAGAGAATGGAGAGAGGGGAGAGGGAGGCGAGCGAGGAAGACTTCATCAGACGCGAGAGGTCAAGTGATTGCACCTCTCAAGATGTTTTGGCTTTTTATTTTGTTTCTTTTCGCCAAGTGAACAGAGTAAACAGAAAGAAGATATCAATAAATATCAATAATGATAATTACAATTACAACAATCACCAAAACAACAATAGAAAAAAAAACAATAACTACACCAGAAATAAAACAAAAAACTTCACCGACAAAGCCATCCATAACACCAAGAAAAACAGACAAAAAAAAAAAATAATAATAAATAAAAAATTAACACCAGGACCTTCAAGTCGCTGTTCCTCCAATGGCGGTTTAGCTATCACAAGCGCCCGCCGCCACGACACGACCGGTTATCTAATTGCCGAGAAATTAATTGGTTAATTAATGGCCGGCTGGGTCCGCTTCGGGGAGGGAGGGGGGAGAGGGGGGAGAAGTAATCGGCGGAGGTCGACCTTGAAGAGAGTTCTCGTGTCGTCCTCGAGGCTGATCTTTATCGCGTGTGATCCTCAGGGACGTTGGGGAGGGGGAGGGAGGGTAGGGGAAGGAGGGGAGGGAGGGAGGGGAGGGAGGAACGGAAGGAGGAAGAGGATGAGGTAAGAAGGGAAGAGGGAGAGAGATGGAGGAGTGAGTGAGCGGGTGGAATGGAGAATAAGAAAAAAGAAGAAAAAGTAAAAAAAAAAAGTAACAACAAAACAGAAAAACGAGGGAGGAGCGAGGAACCGAGCAAGGGAGGAAAGAGAGGGAGGGAGGAGAACTGGCAGGAAACTGAACAAGGAGGGGAGGGAAGCGAGAGGAAGCGATCGAGGGAGGGAATCCGGGTCCGCCTCCGCCCGAAGGTCCCCCTCGACGGCCCGCACGATCTCCCTAGCTCGCCCTTGAGCGTCCGGAAGCCTCTCTCGCCCTTGAGCAAAGTCCTCCAAGCAAAATCCTAACTCGCCGCGCCCTTCATGTCCCCCCTTCTTGCTCCCTTTGTCCGCTGTCCGCCTCTTTTAGCTTTTTTCCCCTCTCTCTCTTTCTCTTCCTGCTGTAGGGTGGGAAGAAGGGAAGGAGGGGAGGGAGAAGGGAGAGGGAGAAGAGGGAGGAGAGAGGAGGGAGGGAGGATGGAGAGAGGGAGAGGAGAATGGATAGAGAGAGAGATAGAGAGAGAGAGAGAGAGAGAAGAGAGAAAGTGTCCTACACCCCACTCACGCGACCTTCCACGCACACGACCGTGCAAACCTCACCTAAAACTCTCTCTCTCTCGCTCCTCTCTCTCTCTTATATATATATATATTTCCCTTCCTTTTCTCCTTCTATCTTGCTATATCTTGCACATCTCTCCCTCTTCTGTCTCTATATCATTATTGCCGTCTCTTTCGTTCTCTATTCTACGTCTCGCTCTCCTCCCCTTCTCTCCCTCTCGTTCCCTCTCTCACCTACGCAACAAATTTCCTTCCTCTTAACCAGTAGAGAAAAAACGACGCCCCTTCCCTTCCGTATAAATTTGCAAAACTGAGTGCCCATACACTAAAAAAAAAAAAAAAGAATCCGACCCGCCTCTCATAGCGGTTCTCTGCATGCAAAATACCCCCCCCCTCCTTCCTTCCTCCTTATTTCCTCATCATTCTTGCCTATCCCCCTTCCATTCTTCCTCCCCTCCCCCATTCCTCATTCATACCTCTCCCCTCACCCTTTCCTCTCCACTTTCCTTTCCCCTTCCCCTTCCCCTTCCCCCATTCCTCTTCCTACCCTCCCCCTTCCGCTTCCCCATTCCTTCCCCTTTCCCCATTCCTCAATCATACCCTCTCCCGCTCATCCTTTCCTCATTCCTATCCCCTCTCCCTTCTCCCATTCCTATCCCTCTCCCTTTCCCCATTCCTATCCCTCCTCCCTTCCCCATTCCTACCCTCTCCCTTCCCCATTCCTACCCTCCTCCCTCCCCTTCCCCTTCCCCCATTCCCTTCCCTCCCCCCCTTCCCCCTCCCCCCTCTCCCCTTCCCTCCCCTCGCCATTGCACGATAATAATTGACAAAAAACTTCCCCCGCCAGCAACGCGCGCCGCATTATTCAGAGGCTGGTCAAAGTGACTTCCTCTCACCCCCCCTTCCCCTCCCTTGTCCTCTGTCCACTCTCCCCTCTCCTCTTACAGTTCCCTTTACCTCTTTCCTGTTTTTCTTGTATTGTTTCTCTCCTCTCTCTTTTCCCCCTGCTCCCCTACCCTCTCTTCTCTTCCCTCTCCCTTTACATTCATTCGTCTCATTTCCCTCATCTCTCTTTCTCTCTCCTTTCCCCCCTGCTCCCCTACCCTCTCTTCCTCTATCCCTCTCCAATCCTTTCCTCTTTCCCTCTTCCCATTCATTGCCCTCCTTCATTCCCTCTCCCTTCTTCTCCCTCTCCATCCCTCCCTCCTCCCTCTATCCCTCCCTCCCTCCCACCTCCTCTTATCCCTCCTTCCTCCCCTTCCTCCCTCCTCCCTCCCTCCCTCCACCACCTCCTAACCTCCCAAACCCCCCTCCAAAAGGGGTTTCTCACGCCTCTCCTCTCCACCCTCCTCATAGGGCGTGCGCTGGGTCCTGCATAACTCGGATGCCACCAAATAGGCGATCAAATATCCCACATGAACCGCATGGCACACATGACCGACATGCCTACACGCCGCCGCCGCTGGACGGTCCATTTCGAAGGGGGGGGGTCCGGGAAGGAGGGGATAGTGGGGAGGGAGGAAGGGAAGGGGGGGAGGAAGGGAGAGAAGAAGAGAGGATAAGGGAAGGAGGGGGGAGAGGATAAGGCGGGAGGGGAGCGATGGGAGGAGACAAGAGGAAGGGAAAGAGAGAGAGAAGAGAGAGGAGAGAGAGAGGAGAGAGACAGAGAGAGGGAGAGAGAAGAGAGAGATGAGAGAGGGGGAGAGGAGAGGAGAAAAAAGTGACAGGAAAAGAAAAAATAGTAATATACAAAGAAATAGAAACAATGGAATAGAAAAAACAAGAGAAAGAATAGCATGAAAAGAGAAATAAAACAATAACGAAAAAAACAACATAAATAGCGAAATAGAAAAAAAAAACTCACGAAGGCCCAAATAAGTCACGTGAATTTCACGACAGAAATTCATGCAAGAGCACCGCCCACCACGCCCACCAACAGCCCCGCCCACGACCCACGAGCACATCTCCCTTCTCTCTCTCTCCTTGTCCACCCATTTCTCTCCTTCCCCTCTTCTCTCCTCTCCCCTCTTCCCCTCTCTCTCTCTCCTTCCCCTCTTCCTCTTTCTTTCTCTCTCTCTCTCTCTCCTTCCCCATTCCTCTCTCTCTCTCTCTCCCTCCTTGTCCACCCTTTCTCTCCTCCCCTCTTCCTCTTTCGGCCTCTTTATCCACTATCCCTCCCTCCCTCTTTCGCTCCCTCACCCCTCTCCCCTTTCCCCCTCCTTTTCCTCCTCTACTAATACGACTCCCCCCCCCACCCTTCTTCACCCCCCCCCTCCCCAGTGATCACCTTTCGGGACTGAAATTTATGACGTAATTCCGCAGTCACACAAATTCGGCCACGACTCCCGTGATTATCTCGCGCCCACACGCCCACGCAAGATGTTATTATATTGGATACGCGCCCACTCTCTCTCTCTCTCTCTCTCCTCTCCTTTTCCCTCCCTCCCTCCTCTCTCCTCCCTCTATCCCTGTCCCTCCTCCACTCCTCCACTCCCCTCATTTCTCCACTATCCCCTGTCCCCTTTCCCCCCCTCCCTCCTCCCTCCACCCCCTCCTTTCCTCCACCTCTCGTCCTCCACCTCTCTCCTCCTCCTCTCTTTCCCTCCTATTCATCTATCTATGCGTTTACTCTACTCTCATCTTTTTCATCTATCTACTCTTTCCCTGACTCTCCCCCCCTTATCTGTCTATTAATTCCGATAGTTTTCTTTACTCTTCTCTCTCTCCCTCCTCTCACTCTCACTCCTCACTCTCACTCTCACATCTACACATCTCACACCACCCCACATCCACACACAAACCAATACATACACATCAACCACATACAACACAACACAACCACATCAACATCCACACACCACAATCCACACACACACACAACCACATCCACACACACACACCACATCCCACATGCACACACACACACAACACATCCACATCCACACACACACATCATCCACAAAAGTTACCACGTATTTACCGGGCGGCTTTTTTGGCTGGGTCAAAGGTGAAGATTTGGTGCGAGGGATGGGGAGAGAGGGGGAGGGGGGGGGTACTGGCGCGGTCGGGTTCCTGGTGGTGTGCTCATGTGGATTCTTGGGGAATGAGAGGGAGGAGAGAGGAGGAAGAGAGAGGGAAGAGAGGGAGTGAGAGGGGAAGAGGGAGGAGATGGGAAGAGAGGGAAGTGAGAGGGAGATGGAGAGTGGGAAGAGGGAAGAGAGGGAGTGAGAGGAAAAGTGGGAAGAGGGGTAAGGAGGGAAAGAGAGGGAGTGAGAGGGGAAGAGAGGGAGTGAGAGGGGAAGAGAGAAGCGTAGAGAATAAAAGAAAAAAATCTTGAAACAAACAGAAAGAGATAGAAACCGATACCTCCACTGACAAAGACAGAAATACAGACAGAGATAAAGAGAAAAAAGTAACCCAGACCACAAAACAAGAAGACAGACAAAAGATAATGATCCATAAATACGACAGACAGACAGACAGACTGCATCCACAGTACCTGATGACCTGCACTCCTCATAAAGCACAGCTTCTCCGCACTCTCAACCAACTCAACGAAAGATAAGCATTCCTAATACACTCCTAACACATTCACACTCTAAACGCATCAACTAACGCGCAACCAACTTAACACACACACACTAACCCGTCTTAACTACACCATCTAACACACTTCTAGCGTATACCTAACACGTACAACTAACACACTTCTAACGCATATCTAACACGCAGAGACACACCACGCACATCTAAACTCACTCTAACACACTTCTAACGTATACCTAACACGTACAACTAACACACTTCTAACGCAGATCTAACACGCAGACATGACACACACACACCTAACACATTCAACGCATAACTAACACGCACACCTCACTCACCCTAATCACTTCTAACACACTTCTAATGTATACCTAACACGCACCTTACGTACTCTGCCTCGACCTAGCATCCGTTAACCCTCCCTTTTTCCTCCCGCCCCCCCCTCCCCAAGACCCCCAAACCACGCCCTTTCGAGTAAAATAATAGTAATAATAATATTAATGAAAGGGAAAAAATAAACAAGGAAAAAATTCACCTACTTTCATCGTTCCCCCTCCCTCTATACACCCCTCCCCTCCCTCAAAAAAAACGAAAAACACGACCTTCGAATTTATCAAAGAAAAAAAAAAAAAACTACCCCCCCCAAAAAAAAAAAAAAAAAAAAAAAATCACCCCCCTCCACACACGAGACTCCACACCAACCCCCATCGTCCTCCGCCTCTCCTCCTCCTTCCTCCTCCTCCTCCTCCTCCTCCTCCAGCCCCCACGGCCGCTCGAATCTAATCCGCAACAAAAATAATCCTCCGTTGTTTGCACCGTCGCCTGAACCTTTGAACCCGTGACGCGTGCAAACTATCCGATTCTGCAGATGATAAAAGGTTCACTTTCCCCGTCGCCTCCGAGGATGACTGGCAATAAAAATGAGCGGAGAGAGAGAAATAGAATACGATTGTTGATAGGGGGAAGAAGTGTGTGTGCGTGTACGTGTGTACGTGTGTGTGTGTGTGTGTGTGCGAGTGTGTGTGTGTGTGTGTACGAGTGTGTGTACGGTGTGTGTACGAGAGTGTGCTTGTGTGTGTGTGTGTACGAGAGTGTGCTTGTGTGTGTGTGTACGAGAGTGTGTGTGCTTGTGTGTGTGTGTGTGTGTGTGTACGAGAGTGTGCTTGTGTGTGTTGTGTGTACGA
>NW_020870525.1:82669-90169 GCF_003789085.1 Penaeus vannamei | reverse complement strand
GAAGAGAGAGAGAATGAGATAGATAGATAGAGAGGTGGGTACATGGGCAGGAAGAAAGAGGAAACAGAGAGAGAGAAGCGAGAGAGCAGCCAAGTGACAGAAGGGGGACCAGACACCGCACGACTTCACAAGGACAATCTCACGCCATCACGTAGATTATTCTTACCCCCCCCCCCCTCGCCATTATGCCCCCCTCCCTTTCCTCCCTTCCCCCTTTTCCTCCTCCCCTCTCTTCCCTTCTTCCTCCTCCCCCTATTTGTTTTTTTTTCTTTTCCTTTTGTACTATCACGTCCTCCTACCGTTTCCTTGTCTCGTGTTGCGTCTCTTCCTCCTCCTCCTTCGCCCCTTCTCCTCCTCCCTCCTTTCGTTATGCTCTTCCCTCTCTCTTTATCATTCTCCTTTCTCAACCTCCAGATTGTCCAATTTCATTCTCTCTATATCTGTTCTGACCAAAAAGTATATCTAAAATATATCAAACTTGTAACTTTCTGATGATATGTATCTTGATATAATCTAAACATTCTCTGCAAATAGGCTCCTTTCACTTACTTGTGGTGGCAGGGAGTGTAAACGCTTACGAAAATTTTTGCACGTGCACTTCAATACACACACACACTCACTCTCTCTCTCTCTCTTCTCTCTCTCTCTCTCTCTCTCTCTCTCTCTCTCTCTCTCTCTTCTCGCACGCACGCACTCTCGCACGCACGCACTTCTCGCACGCACGCACTCTCGCACGCACGCACTCGCACGCACGCAGCACGCACGCACTCTCGCACGCACGCACTCTCGCACGCACGCAACAGACACACACACGACTCGCATGCACGATGGCCCTCCCAACACGGCACCTTGAGCAGTATTCAGCTACCACAACCCTTGCTTATGGAGACACTGTCATCATTTCTTCCCTGTCTCATAGGCCTACATAGATTCGAGATAGATAGGCCTACATAGATTCGAGATAGATAGGCCTGCATAGATTCGAGATAGATAGGCCTACATAGATTCGAGATAGAAAGGCCCACATAGATTCGAGATAGGCCTACATAGATTCGAGATAGGCCTACATAGATTCGAGATAGGCCTACATAGATTCGAGATAGGCCTACATAGATTCGAGGCCTACATAGATTCGAGATAGACAGGCCTACATAGATTCGAGATAGATAGGCCTACACAGATTCGAGATAGATAAACCTACATAGATTCAAGATAGATAAACCTACATAGATTCGAGATAGATAGGCCTACATAGATTCGAGATAGATAGGCCTACATAGATTCAAGATAGATAAACCTACATAGATTCGAGATAGACAGGCCTACATAGATTCGAGATAGATAAACCTACATAGATTCGAGATAGACAGGCCTACATAGATTCAAGATAGATAAACCTACATAGATTCATAGATTCGAGATAGATAGGCCTACATAAGATATCCGAGATAGATAGGCCTACATAGATTCGAGATAGATAGGCCTACATAGATTCGAGATAGATAGGCCTACACAGATTCAAGAAAGGCCGAAAGGGTTAAGTCCGAGACAGCGCACGGATGCTAAACAAACCCAGCGCGCCAGCATTTTATCAGACTCTCGACATTCTAAGAATACTTTGCAATTAAAGTGAGTCTTCTCCAGATTTATGTTGCCTACATATATTTTTTTCACGTAAAGGTATGGGAAAAGGGTTCAGTTTTCTCCCCCCCCCCATCCCCCATTATTCTTGAAAAGGATGTGTGTGCCTACATTTTTTTTATGAAAAGGTATGGGAAAGGGGTACAGTTTTCTCCCCCCCCCCGCACCCCCCCCCCACTCTCCCATCATTCTTGAAAAGGATATGTGCAAGACGAATACAGCTGTAACAACAGTGCGAAAGGAAATATAAAGAACAAACGTTATTGAACTTCTCTCTCTCCCCCCATCATCGCATTTTTTTCCCTTTCTCCTGTTTATCCGACTCTCTCGCTCGCTACCATTCCCGTAATCGTTTTTCTTCTTATCCACATTCTCTCTCATTGCATAACTTTTTTTCCTCCCTCTTATTTCCTATTCTCTCTTTATCACCCAGTTTCTCTTTTCCTCTCATCCTCCTTTTATCCATTCCCTCTCTTACTCCCATCACTCCTTTTTCTTCATCCTTATCCCTCTCTCTCTCTCTCCCTCCCTCCCCCTCTATCTCTCTCCCACTCTCCCTCTGGCTATCACCTCTCCCTCTGCCTATAGCCCTCTCCCTCTGCCTATAGCCCCTCTTCCTTTCTCTCGCTTTCCTTGCTTTCCTGCTTCCCCTATTTATCTCATCTCCACTTCGCTTTTCCCTCGGTTCCCCTCGGCATTTTGCTTCTCCCGTGTTCGTTCCCTTCTCTCCCCTTCTTCCTCTTTCGCTATTCAATCTCGCCCACTCACAGCCCCGGCTTTTGTGACAATTCTTCCCTTCCCTCTTCCCGTTTTTATTCTCTCCTCTCTTTCTCCTACTCACTCACTCTCACTCTCATTCTCTCTCTCTCTCTCTCTCCCCTCTCACCTCGCGTATGTTTTTATTCCTGTCTCTCAAACCTCCGTTCATATCTTCTCTTCTCTTACGCGCCCCTTTTTATCTTCCTTTCTTTCCTCCCTCTTTTATTCTTTCTTCTCCTCTCCTCCTTATACCATCATCTTTCTCTCTCTTCCTCACCTTTCGTATCCTCCTCTCCTCATATCCTCTTTATTCTTTCCTTCTCCTCTTCTTCCCATACCCTCTTTTCTTTCTTCCTCTTCCTCACACTCTTTCTCCTTTTCCTTCCTTCCGTCTCCTCTTCTCCCCATACCCTCCTTTTTCCTTTCTTCTCACACCATCTTCCTCCTTTCCCTCCCTTCTCCTCTTCTCCCCATACCCTCTTTTATTCCTTCTCCTCCTCACACTCTTCCTCCTTTTCCTCCCTTCTTCCTTCTCCCCATACCCTCCTTTTTCATTTCTTCTCACACCCTCTTCCTCCTTTTCCTCCCTTCTCCCCCATACCCTCTTTATTCCTTCTCCACTCCACAGTCTTCCTCCTTTTCCCTCCTTCTTCCTTCTCCCATACCCTCCTTTTTCATTTCTTCTCACACCCTCTTCCTCCTTTTCCTCCCTTCTCCCCATACCCTCTTTTATTCCTTCTCTCCTCACACTCTTCTTCCCTTCTTCCTTGAACCAACAGAACTCGGCCATTTAAGCGACATTCCGACGACCGAGAAAACGCAAGAGCCTTTTCGTCTCTGAACGAATAAATTCACTTTCTATTTCTGTTTCTCGTCCATTGCATTTCTCTCTTTTCTGTTTCTTGTCTATGCATTTCTGTCTTTTCTGCCTCTCGTCTATTGCATTTTCTCTTTTTTCTGTTTCTCGTCTATTTATTTCTCCTTTCTGCTTCTCGTCTATTGCCTTTTTTCGTTGCTTCTCGTCTAAGCATTTCTGTCTTTTCTGCTTTTCTATTGCATGCCTCTCTTTCTGTTTCTCGTTTATTGCATTTCTCTTTTTTCTGTTTATCGTCTATTGCATTCTCTCTTTTTCTGCTTCTTGTCTATGCATTTCTCTCTTCACTGCTTCTCGTCTATTGCATTTTCTTTTTTTCTGTTTCTCGTCTATTGCATTTTCTTTTTTTTTCTGTTTCTCGTCTATTGCATTTCTCTTTATTTTCCGTCGCAATTCGTTCTTTTCGTCGTCGTCTTCCACGTGGATGGTTATCGGTTATCGTCTGTCTCTTCCTCTCTTTCTTACTCTTCTTTCCGTCTCTTCATGTAATACGTTTCCTTGCGGTCTACGTTATCGCTCTTTGTCTATCGTATCAATTATCGTCATTCTTCTATTCCCTTTCGCTCTGTTTTCGTAGATATCTGCATTCTTCTCTCTTCTCTCCGTTCTACGCTTCGTTTCTTGTCCGTCTGTCTATCTTATAAGTTATCAGTATTCTTCATCTCTTCCCTTTCCCTCTATCCCATCAGTTATCATTCTCATCTTCCCTTTCTTTGCTATGCTCGGCTTCCCCGACGTTTATCATCGCCCCATATGCGTATCCTACCATTTATCAGCATTTTTACCCCTTCCCTCTTCTACACCACATTTATTCCTACACGCCTATCAGCGTTCTCCCCCTTCCCTCTTCGCCTCTTCCCTCCTTCGCTTTCCACCAACCTCCACTCCTCTTCCCTCCTTTTCCACCAACCATCCCTCCTTCGCTTTCCCCACCAATCTTCCCTCCTTCGCTTTCCACCAACGCATCCCCTCTCTTCCTCCTTCGCATTTCCACCAACCATCCCTCCCCCTCTTCCCTCCCCTCTTCCCTCCTTCCTTTCCACCACCACTCCCCCATTCCACTCCCCCTCTCCCCTCCCACCCCCCTCCCCCGTCCCACCCTCCCTCCCCCCTAATCCGTATGTCACGAAAGCGAGCGCAATTTTAGGAGAGTAAATTCGCCATTACCAGGAAAAGGCGGAGAAACATTTTTCGCACAAAGATGTCTATCCAAACAGACCCCCGCAATTGAGGCCATTTTTTTCAGCAAAATTTGTGCAATAGCGAGAGAGAGAGAGAGAGAGAGAGAGAGAGAGAGAGAGAGAGAGAGAGAGAGAGAGAGAGAGAGAGAGAGAGAGAGAGAGAGAGAGAGAGAGAGAGAGAGAGAGAGAGAGAGAGAGAGAGAGAGAGAGAGAGAGAGAGAGAGAGAGAGAGAGAGAGAGAGAAGAGAGAGAGAGGAGAGAGAGAGGGAGGAGAGAGAGAGAGAGAGAGAGAGGAGAGAGAGGGAGAGAGAGAGAGAGAGAGAGAGAGAGAGAAGAGAGAGAGAGAGAGGAGAGAGAGAGAGAGAGAGAGAGAGAGAGAGAGAGAGAGAGAGAGAGAGAGAGGGAGAGAGAGAGAGAGAGAGAGAGAGAGAGAGAGAGAGAGAGAGAGAGAGAGAGAGAGAGAGAGAGAGAGAGAGAGAGAAGAGAGAGAGAGAGAGAGAGAGAGAGAGAGAGAGAGAGAGAGAGAGAGAGAGAGAGAGAGAGAGAGAAGAGAGAGAGAGAGAGAGAGAGAGAGAGAGAGAGAGAGAGAGAGAGAGAGAGAGAGAGAGAGAGAGGGGGGAGGGCAGGAGAGGGAGAGGGAGAGAGAGAGAGAGAGAGGGAGGAGGGAGGAGGGAGGGAGAGAGGGAGAGAGGGAGAGAGGGAGAGAGAGAGAGAGAGAGAGAGAGAGAGAGAGAGAGAGAGAGAGAGAGAGAGAGAGAGAGAGAGAGAGAGAGAGAGAGAGAGAGAGAGAGAGATCAAGCTTCCACTGGCGATGGCGTTGTGTGGTTCTAGTTGTTCTTGTTGTTATTAGGTCGAGAATCCTTTGTTCTCTCTCGTTTCCTCTTTTCAAATTCCTGGCTTTCTAATTCCAATCTTTTAAAAATTTCCCCTCTTTCCTCTATTCGGCTTTCTAATCTTGTCTTTCGGATTTTCCTCTTTCTCATTTTCTCTTTCCAATTTCAACTTCGAGATCCTATCTTCTGAAATTTCATCTTTTCAATTTCCCTTCTCTTCGACTTGCACCTAATTCCATCTAAGTTTCCCCTTTCTCATATCGTCCTTAAAAAATGTCCTCTTTATAAATCTTATAATTCAAAATCCCATTAGTTCCAAATTTCATTATTCAAATTCCATTAATCCTAATTTCCATAATCCAAAATTCCCTCTTGTTTCCTCTTTCTATATTCCCACTGTCACGTGATGCTGCAACCGTACTCTCCTCGTGGTCTCCTATACGTCTTCCCGTGTAAAGAAGAGGAAGAAGAAGAAAGAAGAAGAAGAAGAAGAAAGAAGAAGAAGAAAAGAAGAAGAAGAAGAAGAAGAAGAAGAAGGAGAAGAAGAAGAAAGAAGAAGAAGAAAGAAAAAGGAAGAAAAGAGGAAGAAGAAGAAACCAAGAAGAAAAAAAAAGAAGAAGAAAAGGTCCCCCTCCATGCACTGCCAAACACTTTGCCCATTTTACAAGAACCACTTCTACCTTCTTACCCTCAATGATGATCAATCAAATAGCCACACAACTCTACAAAAAAAAAAAAAAAAAAAAAAAAAACAGAAAATCTCACCCAGTCACTTACACTACCTGTAAAATGTCGAGATCTATAGACACTCAAGTGGCGACTTACTAGGCACAAAAGGGGGACTGCATTCCTCCTATTCACTCTTTTCGCCGTCACAATACACACAAAACCTCCCCTTTTTTACCCTAGTAACACCTGACCCCCCTCTACCCATACCCAAGACACCAAGACATCCCCCCCACCATTACCCTCACCATCCCACCTACCCTAGAGATACACGCTACAACTGTATGAGACGCATATCACAATTTCCACAGCTTTTAAAAAATCATCTTGTTGACGGAGGTGCTCTCTCTCCTCTCTCCCTCCCCCCCTCTCGCTCTCTCTCTCTCCCTCCCCCCCCTCTCGGCTCTCTCTCTCTCTCTCTCTCTCTCCTCTCTCTCTCTCTCTCTCCTCTCTCTCTCTCTCTCTCTCTCTCTCTCTCTCTCTCCAAATTCCCCTTTTCATTTCCCTTACCCTCTTTTCATCTCTCCCCTTCGCTCCTCCCTCCTATTCCTCTCCCCACCCAGCGAAGCGAGGGAGAAAAGCATATTTTTTTCGAGACGCGAGATCTTTCCTGCTTTAATTAATACCTTCTGAACTGGCTTCCCTCTACCTTCCTCATCGATCCCTTCCTTCCCACTGCTTCCTCCCTCTCTGCCGCCTCTTTCCTCCCTCTTTCCCCACTCCTCCATCCCTTCCTTCCCACTCTTCCTCTCCTTCCTCCCCCTTGCCCACTTCCTCCCTTCCCCACTCTTCCCCTCATCCCTCCTCTTCAACCCCCACCCAAAAAAAACCCTTAGTCTCCTTTTCCCTTGACTGAACACTTTTTTCCTCTATTTACCTGCACCCAAACCCCAACCCTCAAAACCCTCCCCCCCAAACCTCTTCGACCGCCCCAACCTTTTATTTTCCCCCAAACCCTCCTCTCTAACCTTGCACAGTACCCTCCCTTCCAACCAAGAAATCCCCTCCCTCCAACCGCCCTATATCTTATTCCTCCCCCCCCCTCCTCTCCCTCTTCCTCTCTATCTCTCAGAGAGACATTTTTTTTCTCTCTAATTCAAATTTTCCTTTTTTTTATATTCATTTCTTTATTCCCATTTCCATTTCTAAATTCTCATATGTAATTCCCTTTATTTTTTCTTCTTACTCTCATTTACATTTCTTTACTTCCATCCTTATTCACTCATTCCTATTTCTATTTCTCTCTTGAAGGTCATTTTCATCATTTCTTTACTTCCATCCTTATTCACTCATTCCTCTTTCTATTTCTCTCTTGAAGGTCATTTTCATTTCTTTACTTCCATCCTTATTCATCATTCCTATTTCTATTTCTCTCTTGAAGGTCGGAGAGTATTCCAGCCATAACGCATCACCCTCGGATGCTGCTAGAAAGATGCATCTCCCGGCGGCCAAGGCGGGATATCCCGGTTGCCAAGTCCCCTCCCAA
>NW_020870525.1:75169-77669 GCF_003789085.1 Penaeus vannamei | reverse complement strand
CCTTTCTTTCTTCCTTCTCTCTCTCTCTCTCTCTCTCTCTCTCTCTCTCTCTCTCTCTCTCTCTCTCTCTCTCTCCTCTCTCTCTCTCTCTCTCTCTCTCTCTCTCTCTCTCTCTCTCTCTCCTCTAATTTCCACCTTTCCTCTCTCCCTCCCCTCCCCCTCCTTCCCATCATCCTTCCTTCCTCCCTCCCATTCTCCTTCCCATCCACCCCTCCACTTTTGCGTGTGCGTGCATTCGTGTGAGTGCCGTCAGTGCCCGTAGATGGCACTCTGAAGGTTGGTTTCCCGGATGTTCTTCAAGTCATATTGCATATTTAGGTGATGAGCTTATATGTTCCTTTTTCCCGTCTAATGATGATGATGAAAGGTTTTGGTGATGATGATAGTTGTGGTAATGATGATTGTGATGATAATAGTGGTAGTAGTAGCAATGATAATGATGATGATGGTAATGGTAATAGTAGTAGTTGCAGTGATAATGATTATGATAATGATGGTAATGATAATGATGGTGATCATAATAGAGGCCGTATAGTACTAGTAATACTATACTAGTAGTAATGTTGAAATATTAATAGTGTTTTGATAATGAGAGTTGTATGATGGTGAGGATAGGAATAGTGATGGTGACGATAAGAATATGTATATTGATAATGATGATGTAATCATGATAATATGTTGATAGTAATTATGATAATGAATATAAATGATAATGAATGTAATTATGATAATGATGTTGATAGTAATATGATAATGATTGATAGTAATAATGATGATGTTGATAGTAATATGATAATGATGATTGATAGTAATAATGATAATAATGATGTTGATAGTAATAAAGATAACGATGATAAAGAATATCAAAGAAAAGCCCAAAAATACCTGGAATTTCGGAATCCCCAGATTAGGAGGATTATCGGTGGCTCGGGGGATAGGAGCCTGATCGCTGCTGCCGAAGGATAGGGCTAGAGGATGGGGGGGGACGGGGGGGATAGGGGGATAGGACGCGGGTTCTCTTATCTGTCTTTTTTTTTTCCTGTCTATCCTGTCTGATTCATGGTTTCGGCGTCTTTTGGAATCAGTCGGGAATCGGGAATCTGTAGGTGGTTCCTGAAGGCGAGAGGAGGAGGGAGGAAGAAAGGGGAGATGGAAGTGATTGGAGATTGAGAAAAAGAGAAAAAAGGGAGTAGAATAGAAGAAAAAATAGATTATGAACAGTGGAAATATGAAAATAAATGAAAGAAAGGTGTCTATAGAGATGGCCGAGTGCCTTCGCGTCTAGTGTGATAAATGGCGAATGTTTTTAGGGGGGTAATGTTGCTACCCCTTCGAGAGGGTGCTGGAGACGGGGCACGTCATATTACGTTGTATGAAGGATACACGGGTACGGACGGGTCGCCGGCGGTATACTGGAGGAGGAGGAGGGGGAGGGGGAAGAGGAGAGTAAAGGGAAGAGGAAGAGGGGTAGGAAGGGGGGAGTGGAGTAGGGGAGAAAGAGGAGAGGGAAGGAAGGAGACGGAGGTTGAGAGAGTGGGAAAAAGATGAGAGGGAGGTAGAGTAGGGGAGTTTGGGGAAGTGGAGTGGGTGGGGGTGGGGGAGGATGAGAAGGAGGTAGAGTTGGGGAGTTGGGGAGGTGGAGTGGGGATAGGGGAGTGGGGAGTTGGAGTGGGGGGGGGGATGAGAAGGAGGTAGAGTTGGGGAGTTTGAGGAGTTGAGTAGGGGAGTTTGGGGAGATGGAATGGAAAAAGTTGGGAGGAGGGGGTAGGGGAGTGGGGGATAGAGGGAGTTGGGGAGTTGGAGGGGGATAGGGGGAGTGGGGAGGTGGGAGTGGGGATAGAGGGAGTTTGGGGAGTGGAGTGGGATAGAGCTGGAGTAGGGGAGTTGGAGTGGGATAGGGGTGGGGAGTTGAGATGAGAAGGAGGTAGAGTTGGGGAGTTTGAGGAGTTGGGTAGGGGAGTTTGGGGAGGGGAGTGGGGGGGGGATGAGAAGGAGGTAGAGTTGGGGAGTTTGAGGAGTTGGGTAGAGAAGTTTGGGGGAGGTGGAGGGGGGATAGGGGGAGTGGGGATAGAGGGGGAGTGGGATAGGGGGTGGGGAGTTGGGAGTGGGGAAGCATATGAATGAAAATCCGTATCGTGCAGACTTCGAAGCGTGGCGAAACGAAAGGAAAAATCCTGATCACGTGACAGAGTGAGAGTTGAAGGGAAGAAATACTGACGGCTGACGATTGGACGCAGAAGGGGGGGGGAGATAGGCCGTTTTGTGTCTGTTTGTCTGGCGTGATTATTGTTGGTGTTGCTTTGTTGTGTTGTTAGGATTATCATCATTTTTGTTATTGTTATGATTGTTATTACCAATGTTGATACTGTTATTTTGTTATTATTCTTATTGTTGTTAGTAGTTTTAATTTATTGTTATTATTATTATTATTATTATTATTATTATTATTATTATATTATATTATTATTATCATTGTTATTATTAGTAGAATTATCATTAT
>NW_020870525.1:60169-72669 GCF_003789085.1 Penaeus vannamei | reverse complement strand
AAAGTGAGAAGAAAAAATGAAAGAATACCTTTCGGAGGCGCGAGGAGGCGGGAATTGTGGGCGTGAGCGGGCGGCGGCGGGTAGGGAGGGGAGGGGGCGAAGGGAGGTGAAGGGAGGTACAGGACGCCCGGAGGTCTTGGCGTGAAACAAGGGTGACGTTGGGTGTCTTGATGCACGCCTGTGCTTGCATGTTCGTACGCGTTTACGTTCATGGACGCAGGCATACACGGGTTGAGGTGTACGCGTGTGCTTGCGCGCTTTCTTTCCGTCTCTGTCTCTCTCTCTCTCACTCTGGCTCTCTCTCTCTCTCCTCTCTCTCTTTCTCTCTCTCTTTTTCCCTCGCCTCTCTTCTCTTCTTCTCTCTCTCTCTCTCTCTCTCTCTCTCTCTCTCTCTCTCTCTCTCTCTCTCTCTCTCTCTCTCTCACACCACACACACACACAACACGCAAAACCTTTTCTTCTCCATCTTTCTCCCCAAAGAAAAGACCTCCGCTTCCTCCCTTCCTCCTCCGACGACCATTTCCACGGCTCCTCTCACCGGTCCCTCTCGACCTTCGACCTCGTCCGGCGTCTTTGATCTGCGTCGATTCGCGGAAACGGTTCGTGACGGGGAGTTTCATTAGCGTGACGTGACGCCTCGAGCTCGCCTCCGTCGGGCCGTCACGCCGAGTGGGAATTCCGAGACGTAGGTGGGAGGAGGGGAGGGAGGAAAGAGGGGAGGGAGAAGAGAAGGGAAGGGAGGAGGGAGGAGGAAGGAAAGAGGGGAGGAAGGGAGAGGAAGGAGGAGGGAGGAGGAAGGGGGAGAGGGGAGGAGGAAGGGAGGAAGGGAGGGAGGGAAGGGAGAAGGGAGGAGGAAGGGAGGGAAGGGGTGGGGGGGATTTGCGTGATCGGTTACTCGGCGGATCACGCCTCTGGTGGCACGCTGCTGCGTCGCTGGCGTCGTCGGTCCGATCGCACGCGTCTCGGAGGAGCCTCTTCTTGTTATTGTTATATCTACTACTACTACTTCTTCTACTACCATCACTACTACTGCTGCGCTACTACTACTTTTACTACTAATACTACTTATTACTACTACTACTACTGCTATTACCTACCTACTACTACTATACTATACTACTACTACTACTACTACTTCTATTACTACTACCACTATACTGCTGCTGCTACTACTACTCTTACTACCTACTACTACTATTACTACTACTACTTCTTCTTCTACTACTATTACTACTACTTCTACTACTACTGTTGCTGCTGCTACTGCTGTTGCTATTACTATTACTATTACTATTACTACTACTACTAGTACTGCTACTACTACTACTACCTTTAAGCTTCTCGAATCAAGTTGGAGAGAGGGAAAGAGCGAGACTTCAGACCCGAAGAAATAACCCAAAACACAGCTGGTAACATGTCTGGAACATGCTGCGTGCGTGCATCTAGACAAGTCACAAACATGTATGTGGACCGACCGCATAGAGGGCGTGACTGCGGCTGAGTGATAAGGATGAGGATGAAGGTATGAAGGAGGTGAGGGTGAGGGGAAGAGGGGAAAGGAGGGGGTAGGAGACAGTGGAGGAAAGGAGGGGGTTGGAGGAAGAAGGGGGAAAGGAGGGGGTTAGAGGAAGAAGGGGGAAAGGAGGGGGTAGGAGGAAGAAGGGGGGAAGGAGGGGGGGGAGGAGGAAGGGGAAAGGAGGGGGTTGGAGGAAGAAGGGGGAAAAGGGATGGTGGTAAGGAGAAGGGGAAGGTGAGTGTGAATTAGTCGACGAGGGGAAACTGTGTCTTTTATGGAGAACTACAGCAGTTGAGCTAAAAAGAGGGAAAGGGGTGGCGAGGGAAAACCCGAGGAGGGAGGGGAAACCGAGGCAGGGGAGAGGGAGGACGGGGTACTGGCTTCGAGAAGATTGTGAGGGGAACGCGATTATGGTGAGGGCTTGTGAGGGGCGAGGGGAGCAGGGCGTGTATTGTTAGCGAGGTTGGGGGGGGAGGGAGGGGGGGAGAGGGGGGGAAGGAAAGGATCTTTGTAACGCAATGTATTGTGTGTTTAACGATCACGGGCTGAAGGTGAGTTCTTCCTCCTCCTCTTCCTCCTTTTCCGCCGTCGTTTCTCTCCCTCCCTCCTCCTCTTCCTCTTCCTCCTCCTCCTCTCCTCTTCTCCTTCTCCTTCTCCTCCCCTCCCCTTCCTTTTCCTCCGTCGTCTCCCTCTTCTTCTTCTTCTTCTTCTTCTCTTCTTCTTCTTCTTCTTCTTCTTCTCTTCTTCCTCCTCTCTTCTTCTTCTCCTCCTCCTCCTCCTCCTCCTCCTCCTCCTCCTCCTCCTCCTCCTCCTCCTCCAGCAGGAAATGATCATCGCCTCGATCTGTGATTCCGTTGCCGTGAGCGATGTTTTGACTTCCCGGTTTGTTATCGTCCAGATCTGTCACGGAATCGGACGTCCCGTTTGATGGGTCATGGGGGGTTGAGTCCCATGTTAATGGACGTACGGTAGAGTCCTTGTTAATGGGCGTACGGTAGAGTCCCTGTTAATAGGAGTACGGTAGAGTCCCTGTTGATAGGAATACGGTTGAGTCCCTGTTAATAGAGTAGTACGGCTGAGTCCCTGTTCACAGGAGTACGGTAGAGTCCTTGTCAATAGGAGTACGATTGAGACCCTCTTAATAGAAGAACGGTAGACTCTCTGTTAATAGGAGTACGGTTTGTTGAGTCCTCTTCATAGGAGTACGGTTGAGTCCCTCTTCATAGGAGTACGGTAGAGTCCTTGATAATAGGAATACTGTAGACTCCCGTTAATAGGAGTACGACTTCCGTTAATGGGCCTTTAAAAGTCCACAGATTTTTTTTATTCCTTTTGCGTCGTTTCTCCGTGCGTCATGTCGCTTCAGGGGCTCGTACGCTGAGCTCATTAGGGCTCCGCTCTTCATTCCGAAGTGTCCCTTGGGAGTGAGAGGATAAACAGGAGGACGAGATTGGAATTCTGATGCAGGGAAGAAGGAAGAAAGGGAGGAGGTTGGGGTATTGTGAGGGCCAGGGGGGACGTGAGGGGAGGAGGGGGGTGAGGGGAGGGAGGAAGGAGAGGGAGGGAAGGAGGGAGGAGAGGGAGAAGAGGAGTGAAGGAGGGAAGGAGGGAGGGTCGGGAGATTGAGGGAAGAGGAAGGGAGAGAGAGAGAGAATGAGAAAGAGAGAGAGGGGGGGGTAGGGAGGAAGGGGAAGAGGGAGAGAAAGAGGGAAGTAGGGAGGAAGGGAGGGGAGAGAGAGAGATGAAGGAAGGGAGAGGAGAGATTGAGGGAAGAGGAAGGGAGGGGAGAGAGAGAAGGGAAGAGGGGAGGAGAGAAAGGGGGAAGGGAATCGCATGCACAACCTCAGCCGGCGCCACGTGTGCGTACTCGGGACCTTCTTGTTCGCACTCGGGTTATGACCTGTAATTACGGCCGTGTCATCGCCTGGCATATCACCCTCCGAAACTCTGCTCTCTGTCGGGGAAGTTGATATTCGGCGAAGTTGGAAGGCAGCGCCGAGCTCGTCCCCGGCGGAGAGCGCGAGGAGTCGAGAAGTTCGCTCGACATAGAGCACGCGAGAGACCCTGATACGAAATTTTGGTGTCTGGTTATTCCTTTCGTTATTCTTGTTATTCATACTCTTTGTATTGTTATTCCTTTCGTTATTCTTGTTATTCATACTCGAAGGGGGGAAATAGGCGACCTGTAAACGTACTTTTCACGAGGGGTTAATTTAGCGGTGGATATTTTGCGTTCCTTCGATCCCGTGTGGGTTTTACTACTTCATTTTCTACGTAGACTCGCAAGGGCAGTGGGTTTTCCCCCCTCCTTTCAAGTGATAAAAGAGATAAAGCAAGCAGTAATAGTTTTTTATTGCTCATTTTGCTGACCTTGACTTTAGCGTGCTATGCGAACCCACAGGAGGCTTGGGGGTATAACGCATTTATTAGGAGTGTATCAGGGTAATGGAGTGAGGAAAACCGCATATGAGGAATATGGGTCAGGGTATCGGCATGGAAGAGTCGTGTTAATTAAGCCTATGTCCTGACTCTTGCGAATATATTCATTTCCTCATACATTTCTACTTTTGTCAACGTGGATATGGTTCATATGCCATGACGTAATAAAGCGACAGGGTCTTCGCTCTTGCGTTTCTCGGCTCTCCTTCGCTTCGTATCCTCGGTGAAGCGAGAGAGGCAGAATGAAGTACGGAGAAGGATGACGAGTTAATACAGTCGCTTTAGAGAAGGGCAACGTGAGGAATAGGGGCAAGGGGCGGGGGAGGGGCGGGGAGGCGAGGTGTGAAGGTGCGTGCAGGACACACAAGGGTAGAGTAAGACAGGAGGTCGGCTGGCGGAGACACCGTCCGCTACTGCTGCCGCGCCAGCTGATACTGCTGGAACTCACGCTGTACCTGGGCTTTTATTAGCGTACTTTATAGCGACTTGGGCAGTGGTGGTGGTGGATGCGTGGAGGTGCGGACGCTCGGCGATGCGGGGCGAGGAACTGGAAGGGGCGCTTGTGCAAGAGGCTAATTGCTGTGCATTTGCTTACTGTGACGGTGGAAATAGTAGTGGCTCGAGAGGCGGTTCATGCGAAGGCTAAACGTTTAAGTCTGTGTTTTTTAAAGAAAAGGAAGGCAAAATGTAAAGAAAAAAAGGAGTGATGAAGCTAGAAATATCGAGGGATCTCTGTGTGGTCTTTGAAAATTATTTTATTGTCCGTAGGAGATTCACGAGGAAATTAAAATGTGTTAAATGTTACTTCGCTGGATGACGTGTTTTCTAGACCGAGTTGCTGAGTGATATTTTCATGAAGACAAAATGATATTACATTTTTATTATTTGCTAGGTGTTTAATGTGATATGTTGTTCCAGATATACTAATGCGAGAATGTAAACACAATGGCATGTTCCAGATCTCAAAAAAACATACGTGTAAATTCTAAAGTTGGATTATCATATTGTTCCTTCGAATTATATTCCGTCTCAGCTGTGGGTTTTATAATCATAAAGAATATTAAGCCACGTGTCACAAAGGGGAATCGGGGAGTGTATTGCCCATAAAGTCTGTTGACTGAATAGTTGAACTTGCGAGCCGGAAGCGCGAGGGCCCAGGCATGCGACGACAGCGAAATGTTGCAGCTTCGACACACCACATGCAATTCCACATGCACGGTTGCAATGAGGCGTTTCATTCACCCTCAAGATGTATCTGTGGCGACCGCGCCCCCGCCCTCGAGCTCTCCCACTCCCTCCGCTCTCGTGGGGCGTGAGCGTCGCGAGTTGTGCGCACCGAGGGACGGGCGAGGGTGCCTGGGCGAGGGGTCGTGCCGAGGGGGCCAAGGCAGTGCCACACTCTCGCGCCCCGCCAACCGCCCTTATATAATGCCGAATTTTTTGAACAATTAACAATACGAAAACGCGAGTGTGTAATTTGCAGATGATAATTTCGCCGAATCTAGTGTTTAGCCGTCATGAAGCGGTATTAAGTATAGATTTTCCGCGAGGAAGTTAAAATTGCAGACTTTCAGGATTCGCACTTGGAGGTCAAGGCGAGGGACGGAGTGGAACGGCGGAGGTGGATTAAGATTTTCGAAAGTGACTTGAGGAAAGGAAGATGAGTATGATGTGCAGAGGGGGGGGGGATAGTTTGGGATGATAAGAATGTTCTTGGAAATTTTAGAAAATCCTCGGGAAAAACTAGTTAGGGGGATAAAAAATATTCTTGGAAATTTTAGAAAATATTCGGGAAAAAATAGTTGGGGATGATAAAATATTCTTGGAAATTTAGAAAATCCTCGGGAAAGAATAGTTTGGGATGATAAAAATATTCTTGGAAATTTTAGAAAATATTCGGGAAAAAATAGTTTGGGATGAAAAAAATATTCTTGGAAATTTTAGAAAAGTCGGAAAAATTAGGGATGATGAAACTCGGGAAAAATAGTTTGGGATGAAAATATTCTTGGAAATGTTAGAAATATTCGGGGAAAAAATAGTTGGGATGATAAGAAATATTCTTGGAAATTTTAGAAAATCCTCGGAAAATAGTTTGGGATGATAAGAATATTCTTGGAAATTTTAGAAAATCCCGGGAAAAAATAGCTAGGGAAGATAAACATATCTTGGAAATTTAGAAAATCCCCGGGAAAAATTAGGGAAGATAAACATATTCTTGGGGGAAATAGCTAGGGAAGATAAACATATTCTTGGAAATTTTAGAAATCCCGGGAAAAAATAGCTAGGGAAGATAAACATATTCTTGGAAATTTTAGAAAATCCCGGGAAAAAATAGCTAGGGAAGATAAACATATTCTTGGAAATTTTAGAAAATCCCCGGGAAAAAATAGGGACATATTCTTGGAAATTTTAGAAAATCCCCGGGAAAAAATAGCTAGGGAAGATAAACATATTCTTGGAAAAGAAAATTAATGGAACAAGGGATGATGAAAATATTCTTGGAAATTTTAGAAAACGTCGGGAAAAATAGGGATGATAAAATAGTCATGGAAAAATTTGAAAATGTTTTTTTTAGAAAGGAGGGAGGAAGGTGCAGGTAGACGTAGGAAGATGTATAATAGATATATCAAATATATCTGGAATTAATGAAGTTTGATTGATATTTGTGGAAGTGTCCTTAGAAAGATGAGGTTGACGCACAGAAAAATTAAGAATATCTGGTTTAAAAAGAATGATTAAGACAGCGTAAATGCTAGTAGAAAATAAAAATTAATTAACAATGCATATAGATAAAAGGATATAAATTAATTTAGACATATAGGAAGTTTTGGAGACATTCTAAAAAAAAAAAAAAAAAAAAAAAAATACGTATGGATAAAAAACAAATTTTTATAAATATAAGGGAGTTTCGGAGACACGCTAAAAGAAAAGAAAGAAAGACAGAAAAGAAAAGAAAAAATATAACGTGCCAAGCTAAAGAAAAGAAAAAGAAAGAAAGAAAGAAAAAAAAAAACGTGTCAAAATCATTCTACATTCGTGGTTGAAATTAATGTCGGAAATGAATGTTGGCGAACGTCGAGCACCGAGTATTAGGATTGACTCGACGAAGGAAACGCACTCAGGATGCGTTTTATCGTTAGGGGGGGCGGGGTGGGGGTGGGTGGGGTTGGTGGGTATGTTTGGGTGGGGGGGGGGGGGTGTTTGCTAACGAGCTGGGGGGCGGGGGGGGGATGTCCGAGTCGAGAGTGCGGAAGGTTGTGGAGGAAGAATCAAAGCTGGACGAAGATTTTATTTTTTTATCGTTATTGTTGTTGACATTTTTTATTGTTATTGTTATCATTATTATTAGTTTTATCGATATTTTTGTTGTTATTGTTATTATTATTATTATAAATTTATATTATTATTTCATTATAATTTATTATTATTATTATTGTTATTATTATTATTATTATTCATCATCATCATCATCATCATCATCATTCATCATTTTTAATATTATTATTTTTATTATTATTATTGTTGTTGTTGTAGTTGCTATTGTTATTATTATTATGCATATCACTACTTACCTTATTCCTAGCATTATGCTATTGTTATTATTGTTATTATAATGATTATCTACACCACCGCCTATATGTAGCGATTTTTCGTATCTGCATTATTATTATTCGTATTTCTTGCTCATCATGATCATATTCATATCTATAATCATATTCATATATTTCACACCACGAATTTATTATCTTCATTTCCATATGCGTGTTTGTGTTATTTTTCATAATCGTGTTTATGGTAATTTTAACGATTATATTATCTGTTTTGATGGAGATTCGGTAAGATTATGTTCATTGTGATTAGCATTTTCATACTCATTATATATATTCTAATTGTCATTTTATTAATTTTTATGACCCTTTTATATTTTGATGATCATTTTATTTATTTTGATATTCGTGTTAATATTATTTTTTTCATAATTAGGTTCACATTATCGTGTTCATAATTCATAATTAAGTTCACATTATCGTGTTCATAATTAAGTTCAAATTATTGTGTTCATAATTAAGTTCAAATTATCGTGTTCATAAATTAAGTTCACATTACCGTGTTCATAATTAAGTTCAAGTGTTCATAATTAAGTTCACATTATCGTGTTCATAATTAAGTTCACATTCATCCTGATTATCATGGTCCTATTTATATATTTTCATGACTTTGTTTTTATATTATAGGTTGTTTTTGCTAACTCTGTTGGTATTTATTTCGGCAATCGTTAATATTCATCTGCTTAAGTTAGAGTTCGTCATTGTGAGCTATTCCTATTCCAGAAAATGGGTTATTCCTATTTCAGAAAATGGGTTATTCCTATTCCTGAAACTGACTAATTCCTATTCTAGAAAGTGAGTTATTCCTACTTCAGAAAATTAGTTATTCCTATTCCAGAAAAGTTGTTATTCGTAATCCCGAAAATGAGTTATTCAAATTCCCGAAAATGAGTCATTCTTATTCCAGAAAAATTGTTATTCATAATCCAGAAAATGAGTTATTCCTATTCCAGAAAATGAGTCATTCCTATTCCAGAAAAGTTGTTATTCATAATCCAGAAAATGAGTTATTCCTATTCCAGAAAAGCAGTTATTCCTATTCCAGAAAATGAGCTATTCCTATTCCAGAAAATGAGTTATTCCTATTCCAGAAAATGAGCTAATCCTATTCCAGGAAATTAGCTATTCCTATTCCAGAAAAGTAGTTATTCCTATTCCAGAAAATTAGCTATTCCTATTCCAGAAAACGAGCTATTCCTATTCCAGGAAATGCAGAAGCGTTTTCAGAGGCTTGAGATCACGTGTGTTGCCAGTTCGTGTTTATAAAATCAGGAACCGGTTTATAGGCTTCTTTGCAAATAATGTCTTAGGATTTGCATCGAAATATTTGTTTATTTATTCATCTTTTCATTTTGCAGTTTATTGAAATACGCGTCCGGTGAGCTAAGGCCTATTGTATATTACGTAATGTAGGCCTATTTTCATTTCGTATAGGCTTATATTTTTTTTCAGTGGATTCTCGTTGGTTTTCTTACATTCGTTTCTCGTGTTTCGTGAAGGAAGACTATTTACGTTTTATAAATTGCGAAGCCCAAAGATGGGGATCTGAAACGTGAAATTTTTATTTTAGTGTTATTACTGTTTTCTTTTTTTTTTTTAAGTTCTCGATTCATGTAAGTTCGGGTTGCGTGTAGAAGGCCGGTTGATTAGTTTGTTTCTAAATGGGGCTGAGGTATTAAGTTTGTCAGCGCGACGGCCTGAAATGGTGGACGTCTTGCGCTGAAATGTAGTTCAGTTATGCGCTCCTTGATTGCGGCCGGTGATTTCCTGGTGAATAATGTGCACACACGCGTATGTATTGTACACTGTGGATAGGTACGTCCGAACATACACGTACACGTACACATACGCACACGTACACGTACACATACGCATACGCACACGTACACATACGCACACGTACACGCACACACGAACACGCACTTGCACACTCACTCTCTTTCTCTCTTTCTCTCTTTCTCTTTTTCTCTTTTTCTCTCTTTCTCTCTTTCTCTCTTTCTCTCTTTCTCTCTCTCTCTCTCTCTCTCTCTCTCTCACTCTCTCTCTTCTCCTCTCTCTCTTCTCTCTCTCTCTCTCTCTCTCTCCTCTCTCTCTCTCCTTCTCTCCCTCCTCTCCCTCTCCCCTCTCCTCTCCCTCTCGCCCGCACCCTGCGTCCATATAGATACAGATAGGTATATAGACAGACAGACAGACAAATAAACAGAAAGACAGACAGGGGCAAACACACATGAGAACACACGTACACACTAACACCATTTCTCATCGCAGACGGAAGCTAAGATTTGCATAATGATCGGTACAGGACGTGATAAATTACAGAAACCAGCGATCAGAAGCCCGGTAATGCCCCTTAAGTAATGGAAATGTAATTGTTGAGCATTGCATTGAGGTTGTTTATTGCATTCAATAACCCCAAGGCGCGCACGCAATCGCCGAAGGAAGGAATACGAAGAAAAGAGAAAAAAAATCAGGTTTTCGAGAAGGGAGAAATTATGTATTAGTTGTAGGACGAAACGAATGGAAGGAAATACGAAAGAAAATAGATTTAAAAGAAAGAAAATAGATTTAAAAGAAAGAAAATAGATTTAAAAGAAAGAAAATAGATTTAAATAGAAAGAAAATTTACGGGAAGGAGAAATTTATGTACTAGTTTTGGGGGTGGAGATATATGACGAAACAAATGGAAATAGATATGAAAATAAAAGAAATAAAACTACAGGAAGGGAAAATTTATGTACTAGTTTTGGGGGGTGGAGTTATTTGACGAAAAAAAAGGCGAAAGAAATGCGAAAACAAGCAAACAAACAAACAAGCAAAAGAAAGTACGAGGAGGGAAAATATATATACTTTTTTTTGGGGGGGGGGGGTTAATGACGAAAAAAGAAAAAGAAAAAATGGGTAAAATAAACGAAAATGGCTTTATTAGTCTCGATATCCGGTTTAAGATTTAATGTTGACTGATGTTGGGGTATTTTGTCTGGAGGAATCACGTGACAGTTTCGGCGATTCGGAGATTATGATAATCATGACTTAATGCGTCAACGGATATGGTCTGAGATGCTACGCTTCGACGGACCATCTGACAGTTATGCGAGATGTGAAGATTTAATTCCAAAAACAATAAGGAAAGCAATAGGTGAGATTTAAAGATTTTATTCTCCCTCAAAAAAAAAAAAAAGATTTTATCATCCTCTTCCCCCCCCCCCCCGGTTAAAGAAGGTGAGGTATAAAGATTTCATTCCAACAACAACAAAAAATAATAACAGAAACAATATGTGAGATTTAAAGATTTTATCCCCCCCCCAAGAAAAAATAAAAATAATGTGTGTATGTGGTGTGTGTGTGTGTGTGTGTGTGTGTGTGTGTGTGTGTGTGTGTGTGTGTGTGTGTGTAAGATATAAAGCTTTAATCCTAACAACAACAACGAAAGAAACAAAACAACGATATGTGGACTTTAAAGAATTTATCCCCCGCCCCCCCAAAAAAAAAAAAAAATATATATATATATACATATATACAATATATATATATATATATATATATATATATATATATATAATATATATATGTATGTATATATATAATATATATATAAATGAGATATAAAAAATTGATTCCAACGACAACGACAACAACAACAACAACAACGACAACAACAACAACGACAACAACAACAACAACAACGACAACAACAACAACAAACAACAACAACGTCAGCACCAGAGCGCATAAACCACGACGGATCCGCGGCTGGTGATGGCGGTGTTTTGCGCGAATTCCACCGTAGATTATTTTCCGGAGGGTAATTCACGGGGCGACTTTCCGCGTGCAGTGGCGAGGGTCGGGTGGGACAGGGGGCATTGGGAGGAAGAGAGGAGAGGGAAGGGGAGGGAAGGGGAGGAAGAGGAGGAAGGGAAGGGGAGGAAGGGGAGGAAGAGGGGGAAGAGGGAGGATTAGGGAAGGAAAGGAAGAGGAAAGGAGAGGGGAAAGGGGAAGGGAAGGGAAGAGGAAGGAGGAGGAAGAGGGGAAAGGAGGGAGAAAGAGGAAGGGGAAGGAGAGAAGAGGAAAAAGGAACTGGAAAGGAGAGGATGAGGAAAGGAGAGTAAGAGGGAGAAGCTGAAAGGAGACGAAGAGGGAGAAAAGGAATGGAGAGGAGAAAGAAGAGAAAGGAGAGGAAGAGGGAGAGAAAGGAGAGGAAAGGAAGAAGAAAAAAAGAATAAAATGTTGAAGAAGGGGATATGGAAAAGTAAACGGGAGGAAGAGAGGAGAGAGGAATATGAAAATGGAAAAAGACAAATAAAAAAGAGGGAAGGGGAAAGGGGAAGAGAAATTAGGAGGAAAAGAGAGAAGAGGAAGAGGAAAAAGAGAAAAGCAGGAGGAAAGGAAGAGGAAAAGAAACAAATGACGAATAAAAATGGAAGGAGGAAGGAAATAGGAGAGAGGGAAAGCTGTCGTCTCGTTTTGTTTTTTTCTTTTTCTTTTTTTTTTTTTTGTTATTGTTATTGTTAATGTTATTGTGGCGAACGAATGTGTGATACGTCGCTCGTTGTGACGTCATACCCCCGAGGATCATCGTACGAAAGAGGGAGAAGGAGAGGAAGATAAAAAAAAGGAAAGAGGAGGAAGGGGAATAGGAATGAAGAGGAGAAGACGGGGAATAACGTAATAAAATAGAAGAAATGGTAAGGGGAATGGGGGGGGGGAGGAGAAGACGAAGAACGTCGCTAAGAAAGAGAAGAAAGAGGAATAGGAAAGAGGAGGAGAAGACCGAGAATAACGTTAAAAAAAAGAAGAAAAGGGGAATAGGAAGGAGGAGGAATAGAAGGAGAATAACGTCAAAAGAAGAAAGTGAAATAGGAAAGAGAAGAAAAAGACGGAGAACAGAAGAAAGAGAAGAAAGAGGAATAGGAAATGAGAAGGAAAAACGGAGAACAAAA
>NW_020870525.1:50000-54629 GCF_003789085.1 Penaeus vannamei | reverse complement strand
AGAAGGATTAAAAGAGAGCCTGATTTACTTCTAAGTTCCATGAAAAAAAAAATAATAATAATGGCAGCATATAATGTCACTTAAAACGACCTTTCACAGTCAAGAGAGGAAGAGGTAATTTGGAAAGAGGGGAAATGGAGATTACAGAGAGAGAATGAAGAAAGCAGACAAAAGGAAAAAAGAAGGAATTAAAAGAGAACCCGATTATTACCAAGTTCACGAAAAAAAAAAAAAGATAATGAGAAGAAGGATTAAAAAGAAAAAAGAAAAAAAGAAGAAAAAAAAAAAAAGAAGATGGAATTAAAAGGAGAAAGAAGGAATTAAAAAGAAAATAAATTAAAGGAGAAGAAGGATTTTTAAAAGAAAGGAGCCCCCCCCGAATTTTTTATTTCAAAACCTAGGGGGTCCCAGAAAAAAAAAAAATAATATGGCAGCATTAAGTCACTTATAAGCGACCTTCTTTCACAGCCGTTCGTCCGCCTCCGCCCACGAGAGCATTTGCATATCCAACGGAAATGCGCCACGTTCTTGGCGTTCGTGTGTAGGGAGAATTAGGTGTCTTTGTACGTCGTGGAAGAGAAGGCTTTGTTTGTACGTGGTGGGGAAAAAATATGTGTTTGTACGTGGCGGAGTCAAAGCTGTGTTTGTACGTGCGGAAGAGAAGGCTGTTTTTATACGGTGGGAGTTAAATCTGTTTGTGTGTACGTAGTGGAAGAAAAGGCTTTGTTTGTACGTGGTGGAAGGAAAAGTTTCTGTTGTACGTGGTGGGAGTAAAAAGCCTTTGTGTCGTGTTTCTAAGAAAAAGCTTGTTTGTACGTGGCGGAGAAAAAGCTGTTTGTGCATTGGGAGTAAAATCTGTGCATGTCGGTCCGTGTGCATGCGCCCCCCCCCCGGCGGAAGGGGGTCAGCTGTCGCGAGGCGTTCACTCTGATTGTCTTCGTTATGTGAAGCCTTCCGGGATCCGCGCCTGATTATTCGTCATGCGGTATTAATGAGCGGATGTCATGCGTGTCATGTCATGCTGAGGGTGTGAGGAAGGAAGATGGGGCGCGGGGAAGGAGGAAGGGAAAGGGGGGGGTAGGAGGAGGAAGGGAAGGGGAGAAGGGGAAAGAGGAGGAGGAAAGGAAGGGAGGGGGGTGAGGGAGGGAAGAGAAGGGGGGAATAGGAGGGAGGATGGAGAGGAGAGGAGAAGGGAGGGGGGAGGGAAGAGGAAGGTTGGAGGGGAGGAGGAGGAGGAGGAGGAAGGTGGGAAGGGCAAGACGGGAAGGGAAGGAGGGAGGGCGGACGATGTGAGAAAGGGGATGGGGCCGAGGTGTCGGGAAAGAGGGATAGGCGAAGTGTCGGGGAAAGGTTGGATAGGGGTCCAGGAGGCGTCGGGAGGGGGAGGGTGGTGGAGGAGCAGGTCGTGGGTCGGAGGTGTCGGGAAGTAGGGGAGGGGCAAGGCGTCGGGAAATAGGGGGGGGGGGCGGAGGAGCGTGGTCAGGTTCCAGGAGGTGTCGGAAGTAGGGGGGAGGGGGGGGGCGGAGGTTCGTGTCGTGGGTCCAGGAGGCGTCGGGAAAGGGGGTGGAGGGGGTCGAGGAGGCGTCGGGCGGCAGTGTCCCTCGTCGCGCTCCGTCCGCCGTCCCCCCGAAACGTCCCCGTCCCGCGCGGTTATGCGGTCTCTCACAGAACTTTGCGAGAGGGGGAGGAGCCTGGAACGTTTGCGAGGAGGGGGGAGGAGCCTGGAACGTTTCGACGAGAGGGGGGAGAGCCCTGGAACGTTTGCGAGGAGGGGGGAAGGCCTGGAACGTTTGCGAGAGGGGGGAGGAGCCTGGAACGTTTGCGAGGAGGGGGAGCAGCCTGGAACGTTTGCGAGGAGGGGAGGAGCCTGAACGTTTGGAGAGCCTGGAACGTTTGCGAGAAGGGGGGAGGAGCCTGGAACGTTTGCGAGAGGGGGGAGGAGATGGAACGTTTGCGAGAAGGGGGGAGGAGCCGGACGTTGGGGGAGGAGCCTGGAACGTTTGCGAGAAGGGGGGAGGAGCCTGGAACGTTTGCGGCTGGAACGTTTGCGGGGGCGTTTGTTTGCGTTCGTCTTTGTGTCCGGGCGCCCCCCCCCCTTCGCTCGGCCGACGCCCTTCGGAGTCCGCGAACTTTACGGGTCATTGGCTGGTCGGGACTCGGGAGGGAACTGTGGAAATCGGTTGGGGATTAGCGGTTCTTTTTCCTTCCTTCCTGTCTCTCTCTCTTTCTTTCTGTCTATCTTTCTTTCTCTCTTCTCTCCTTCTATCTTTGTCTCTTTCGCTTCTCTCTCTCTCCCTCTCCTCTCTCCCTCTCCTCTCCCTCTCCCTCTCCCCCTCTCCCTCTCCTCCCCTCTCTCTCTCTCTCTCTCTCTCTCCCTCTCTCTCTCTCTCTCTTCTCTCTCTCTCTCTCTCTCTCTCTCTCTCTCTCTCTCCTCTCTCTCTCTCCTGCAATAGAGAGGGAAAGAGAGTTCTGACTTTCACTATGACAAGTTCCCATCCTTGTTCCCAAAATGTATAAAATGAACACGATAAAAGAAAAAAAGAGAAAGGAAAGAAAAAAGAAAAAAAGCCTTTCAGAACCAGGGCAGTGTTGAGCGGGACTCCTCCAGCCAACACCTGTACCCGTGGCCAGCGCAGCACACGGGGGCAAAATGCATGTCGAAGGGCAGTGACGTGGTCCGGGCAGTAAGCAACGTTACGCCGACGATTTATGAGCGTGGAATACACTCTGATTTTTTTTTTTTTTTTTTTTTTTTTTTTTTAGGGGGGGTAGTTTTTTTTTAAGGGTAGCATTTTTTTCATCATCTTCATCATTTTCTTCTTCGTTTATTTTCCTTTTCTTCTTTTCTGCTTCTTTTTTTATTTTTTTTTTTTTAGTTTTCTTATATTCTTATTTTCTTCTTCGCTTATTTTCCTTCCTTCTTCTTTTTCTTTCCATTCCTTTTCTTCCTATTCTTCCTTTCACTTTTCCTCTTTTTTTCCTTCTTCTTCGTTTTTCCTGCTCTTGGGTAGCACTTTTTTTTTTCTTTCTTTTATACCTTCCGCCGTCCATCATTGTACTTCGTGGACTGGCTCCGTAGATGATTAACAGGATTAGGGGACGTTAGATCTCCGTGCGCTCAGCTGATTCGCTCAGCTGATTCGGGTAATCCTGTGTGTTTTTTGTGTTGGTTTAGAGGCGATTCGGTCGGGGGTTCGTTTGGGGCGCAGCGAGGGGGGGGCGGGGGGGGAGGAGTGACAGGGGTGTCTTCTTTGTCTTGTGCTTCGTTCTTTTTTTGTTGTTGTTTGTTTTCTTCTTTTCTTTTTCCTCCTTTATTTTCTTTTCTTTTTTACTTATTTTCTTATTATGCTTCTTCTTTATCTTCTTTTTCTTTTTCGTCCTCTGTTTCTTTTTCTTCGTCATCATCTGTTTATTTTCCTTGCTCTTCTACGTCTTTTTTTTTTCTTTTGTTTTCTTCTTTTTCTTCTCTTTCGGCTTCTTTCTTCATCTTCTTCCACTTCATTTGTTTTTAGCTGTTTCATATACGTAATTATTATTTTTTGTCTCCTTCGGTTGTTATTTCTTTCATTTCCAAACCTGGATTTAGTTTGTGTATTTAAGAAAAAAAAACATTCCATTGCTTTTGAAAATCTTTGAATTTTATTGCTATATATTTTTCTCGGGTATAGCAGTGGAAATTTCAATAAACGTTTCACATAGTTGAATGCAAGTTGAGATCCTATGCGTTGGCGAGAGAGAGGGGGAGGAAGAGAGAGAGAGGGGGGGGGAGGGAGAGAGAGAGAGAGACAGACAGACAGACAGAGACAGAGACAGAGAGACAGAGACAGAGACGAGACAGAGACAGAAGAGTAGCTGTTGCTTCCTCTGTCCAAAGTCACACACAACTTAGAGTTTTTAAGTCATTCGTTCCGATCCATTTCTCTCTCAAGTGCTTTTACACAAATCCGTCTTGTCTGACACAAAATCTCTCTTCTCTCTCTCACTCTTACTTCTCTCTCCCTCCTCCCTCCCTTTTCTTCTCCCTCCTCCCTCCCTCCCTCCCTCCCTCCTTCCTCCCTCCTCCCTCCTCCCTCTCCCTCCTCCCCTCCTCTTCCCCCTCCCTCTCCCCCTCCTCCCCTCCTCTCTCCTCTCCCTCTCCTCTTCTCTCCCTCCCTCTCTCTTCCTCTCTTCTCGCTCCCCTTTCTCCCTCTCGGTACCCCATCTTCGCATGTCTTGGCGAGCAGCGAGGTCCAGCAGCCAACAAGAGGTGCTTCTCAGACGGGACAATTATCTCTGCACGGGCGGACGGGAGACCCTGCTTTCGTGACCGTCGGCAGGGGAAGGAGCTGGGGAAGAGGCAGGTCGAGGGGCAGGGGGCAGGGGAGAGATGGGTCGAGGGGCAGGGGCTGGGACTGGGGCAGAGATAGTTCTAGGGTCAGGAGCTGGGGCATGGAGACAGGTCAAGGGACAGGGCAGGGACTGGGGCAGAGATAGGTCTAGGGGCTGGGGCAGATACAGGTCGAGGGACAGGGTGAGACGTTAGTAGGTGCAGGGCAGTGTCAGGGACAGGGGGCAAGGCCTGGGAAAGGGACAAAGCCAGGGACGGGGCCAAGACCAAGGAGTAAGGAGGGCCGAGGTTATAAGAGCAGG